>JAUYWI010090930.1:0-12295 GCA_034780595.1 Parotoplana pacifica | reverse complement strand
CGGTGGTTGACAATAGGGGGGAAGGTGGGTCAAAAATGGCGAAAAATTGGTTGACGTCAATTGTGAACGCTCCCTTATGGTTATTACGCATAATTGTTTTATCAATATGTTTTTTAAAATGTTCGGAAATGATTAAACTATGAACTGCTTGTTTTGATTTTATTGCTTTCGTAATAAAAAAAAGGTCTTACTAAATATTCTTTGTCCCTCTTGGTCATAATTCTTCTTCTGTTACAGGCCTATCAAATTAAAATGAAATAATTGAACAATTATTTAATAAAACTTTAGTACGAATATCTAAAAAAATTATTCTATTTTTGGACCAAATATATTTTGTGATTCTCATAGTTGATTAATTACATTTGGTTAAGTACTTGAGGTCTGTTGATTACATTGTAATTAACAAAGCAACGATATTGAAAAAATAATGTTTTATTGAAAGCTTCGAAACTGCTAATTGTCAAATCGTTCTATTGTAAAATGTGAGGTTAGATTACGTATACATAGAAACGTTGTCAATTTTGTTTAATTAAATAAGTGCTCATTGTCCTGTTGCAAGTGAGCATTTTAGATTTAAATTTATGCTTAATGGAAAGATAATTTAAATAAATAGGTAGTGTATGAAACAAACATCTATGGCAATTTGCCAAATGTAAATGATAAATTATGCATCAATTTAATATCCTGACATTTAATAAGCCCAACACTCTCCGAAAATTGCAATGCATCTTTCGTTTTTCTATTTCTGCAGTGTTATGAACATATTATTTTTTCTCTTTTCTACAATATTAGTAATATTCTATTTACTACAGGTATCAAATCTACGTAATTAAAAGTATTTCTCAATTTGTGTAATCTATTTTTTAAATCTGGAAATAATATAAACTGTTTCTAGTAGTAGGTATACATGTACAAAATTAAATGAAAAGGATTTCTTATGAATTACAATCCCGCTCAAAAGTAACCTTCGTAGCATATAATAAATAACAAATATTTTATTTACAAACGCATTTCACAAGATTTTCTCTCTGTAGCAATGTATTTTAATGAAATATTCTCATATAGTGCTTTGCCATTTGCCTAAACACGAGATAAAATGTCATTAAAAATATTGTGAAAATTGTTTAAACAAAAATAATTGTTACATCTTTTTTGGTGTTACGGTTGTAATTTTAGAAAGGAATGGTAAAAGTAAGTATATAGTTTGATAAATGTACTACAATATCAAAATAATTGTTGCTTACTACACAATAGATCATTATTACGAAACTGATGTTATATCCAGCGTATGCCAGGGCCATCCCAATAATAACATACGTTTCCATAATATCAAAATTCACTCCAAAATTCATCAGAACCACAACAAGTCCATGCCAAAGACAGATCAGAGTCAGAATGAAAAGTGAAGATATTACGTATTTATCCTAAAAAACAGGCAGTGCAATTTATAACATAAAAATTATGTCTCTAGCCAAAGCTAAGCCAATAGCATTTGGCTGGTAGCTCAGTTTTGTAGCTGAAAACATATGAGTAAGGATTACTCTATGGCTGAAAATACTTTCCTGGCCCTAAATTCACACATGAATAATTGTGTCAAATTCTACCAAAATCAGTCCAGTGGAAGTTATAATCACAGAATAACCTTCCTCTATGGTTATAATATTATCTTCTTCAATGTCATTATTATTACCGATATACCTGTCATTAACCAATTTATTAGAATTTAGTAAAAAAAATCTTAATTAGGAAAAAATTATTCGAATGCTGTTTATTTTCATTTTTTAATACAATTTCAATTTTAATTGATTTATATTGAGATTTTAAATTTTATCAGCTATACAAAATGTATGTTAGCAATTGTGGCTGGTGAAATAGATATTTTGAATTCAGTTGAATGAGAGATTACAAAGTATTTTCTCTAGTAATCATTAGAAATGCATTTGCAACTATGTATATAGTTTCGTTTATTTTAAACTTCATCATCAGGTTACATTATTAAATCAGGAAAATATAAAGTGTAGTATACTGCAATAATAAGATGTTTTTAAGAACTGTAGCAGGTATGCACTACATATCACTACATATCGCTACATATTTCACTATTTCAATAACGAATCCTGAAACTATTACGAATGTCCCTACAATCTTAATGATTGAGTATATTATGTTACTATTCATTTGAATTGATTGTCAATTTCACCAGCCACGATTGAAGTTGTTTGGAAATTTAACAGTAGGTATCTGCCAAAGATTTTGATTTGCATATTTGGTACCTGCTGATATATTATTTAGCATATTATTAACATCAATTTAAGAAAAAAGAAACGTAAGGAAATACCTAAAAATTAACTTACTAAATAGGTTAAATAGGAAATTTTTGGTAGGCATTGATTTACAACAAATTTGAAGGCCACAAGTGTAAGAACGAGTGTAAAGGTTAATTGGAGACGATTTTGTGGCAGCGTCTTATCAACAGCAAACGTCACAAGAGACAAAGAGCAAATAAGAAACTAAAAAGGAAAAACGGTAAAATATTTTTTTTAAATTGTCCCTATACTCTTAGCGTTCAAATTGGTAGCCAAAACTTTTTGTAGACCTGTCGTGGATTGGTGGGCCTAGCACCATAAAAATGGGGCATTTCAAAATTTAGCTCCAATATTAGATCTATACACGAAATTTAAAATTGAATCGGACAAACTTCAATATTTGGCTCTTCTGGCATCATCGGCCCTCTAGAGTGCGTTTTTATCTTTTTTTTAAAAAACATTTTCCAAGTTGCCTGTGTATCAAATTTTAGTCCATATCATATACGGAAAGAATAACATTCTAAGTAAATCCTTCGATATTGTGAACTAACGTGGGATTTACTGGAGTCCTCTTGAACAGCTTGGATTTTTGCTTCATCTTCACAAAGTTATATATAGGTACTAGACATAGAGACTGATAGTGACAGTTTTTTAGAAAAACATTGATTATTTTGAAAAGAAATTGCAAGCAGATTAATTGCTTCGAAATACGTTTACACAATAAAAGCTTCATAAATACCACAACAATGGTTTAATTAAACAAAAGTTCCTCTTTGGACAAAAGTAAAAAGCATCACTAATAAAATCAATATCAATAATATTTATATAAAATTTGTTTTAAAATATCAGCTATTTAATTGGAAACTACAATTTTTATACATATTTTTGTTCATTCGGTACATGGGAGGTAGTTAAATGTAGATAATACCTCTTTTCTCTATTTCTAAAATAAAATGATGCTTTAAGTATGCATATGATTATTAAAGTTTAACTTCACTGTATCCCTGTATCTATAACAATTCAAAAGCTGTTTGCTTGTTAATATTTTTGTAAAACCTAAAAAGTATTTCAAGTGTGTTATTTATTAATTAATTTTAAATAGGCATCCAGAGTATTTCATCCTAGATATTATTTAAAATGTATAAAAGGCGTATGATTAATTTTTGTAACATCTTGTTTTAATTAAAAATCTGTTCAAAGAAATTATACTTATTTGCAAACACAATTGTTATTTTTTAATCATGGATAGAAATCTTATTGAAATCACAAATATGCACTGTATCCATATTGAAATGATAACTTCTATCTTGGTAAATGTACCGATATATTTTATCTGTTTTCATTGCAATTTAGATCCGAATTAAACACATAAATAAGTGTCATATTTGATACACAAAGATTTCTAAGCAAAATTTTTGATACTGCATGAATAGTAGTGTATATGATTCAAAAACCATAAAATAGGCTGTTTTTGTTTAATCGACTATCCTAGCTAAACTAATGTAAACTAAACATAAAAAAACGAATAAATACAAAAAGGTGAAATGTTTATCATTTTTCAAATCATAAAACATAAAATATAATAAGTACAATAGTCAAGGATTCTAGAACAATTCCAGGTGAAATGGGTTTATGCTTATTAGGGATCATCTACAGAGACCTAAGTGCATCTCAGAATTGGCTTGATCTATCTACTGACCAAATATCAAGGTTACTTGGTCATAAATTGTCCGCTAATTTTTCTGACTTAAATTTGAAAAGTCATTTTTGCTTCCATTTGTTGGGTGTGAGACCTATAAATGCTGATGTTGAAATTAAAACTCCAAATTTTTAATTATCATATGCCTACTACATAACCTTGATTTGGTAATTTACAATAAGCCTAAGTGTGGAACAATTTGTGTTCTAAAATTGTGTTACAGTCCTTTGAATGAACTACTTGTGGATTGCATGGTCAATTGATTAGTTGCAATTAACAAATTAATACATGATATGCCTAGTAAACCAAGAATTGGGAACTATAACGGATACACAGAAAATAAACGAAAAAAACTACCTGCGTTTTAATTATAGGTAGGTACATACCTACTCATTCTGTAGCTGTTTTACAAACTTGTTTATGGACAGCGCTGTGGCTTATGTCTACATGTACCTACACTATGTCGACCTACCTACCTGTATTTGTCGATTTCCACATATATTAATGAACAACAAACACGATAAATTCTTAATGATTACTATTCAAAATGTTACTATTCTTTTATGTAGTTCCACAAAATGAGAATAATAATAGAAGAAGACACCTAGTTTTTAAGATAAGATTCTAAATGCTTGTTTCAATGCAGTAATTGTTTGTATGAATGTGAATGACTCCTACTTGCCTACTTTTATTCTTCGCAGCATCCATAATAGTTATAAAAATGTCAGTAAAAAATTAACAAACACAATCTTGAGAATACTAAAACAACATAGATGTCTAATGATGACAATGGCCAGCCAAATAGTTTTAAGTTTAAATTAAATCTTATAACCTTAAACTTGAAAATTTTATTTTATAAATTTATTAATCCATAAAATAACTTTGTTCATACACAGGTGTTTATATTTGCCTTTGTGAAGGTATAATATGTAGCTGCAAATGATATCAGATAGCTTGGGCCCTATATTGACTTTCAAATATTTAGAACAGACCAATATTCGTATTCGCTATGAATAATGGCCGGTGAGGTAGATATACATTGTTTTACAGGCTCTGTCTATATTCTATTTGTTCTCAAAAGCCCATAAATTGACCAATAAACGTACTCCATCAGATGTATAATAGAAACTTGAGTGAAAATTATAACTATTTGTTTCTATGGTTACATAGGTGCTGTTAATATAATCATTATATTAAATTTATATTCATTTATATTTTTCTACTTTTATCATATTCAAATATTTCCTTTAGCTACAAAAATTTAGGGTGGGGCGTCGGACACCCCCTCTAAATACGCGCTTGATAATTTATGCGAATGATCAATGCATTCATTGTTCTCTTACAGTTACGAGGAAGATATTCCAAATGAAATAAGCCGGTCTTCTAGCAGCTCGACATTTGATGGACAGGGCCGGTCTCACAGAGGATGGATCCGCATATTCATAGGCCAACTCACGCTGTTCGGTTTCGATATGCTTGTAAAGAAACCATTCCTGTTCATCTAGAAAACAGTAGGAAATTTATTTATGTACATGTCAAGTAGGAATAGGGTAAAAGTGTCGCAAACTGAGATAGCTGCAAATTTACAAGTGCTACTCATCCTATATTCTTATTCTATTATAACAGAAAATATATTTTAAGTAGGTGTAGCATTGCTTTACATATAGGTAGGCAGCTGGGAGAAAAAAAATCACCCATTCCACAATCATTGTGAGACATACCTATCATTATCTTCAAATATTATAGAAAAAAATATTACATTTCTTTTAACCCATACCTAATGAAGAAGAATACAAACCAGGTAAAGGTAACGGTACCTAGCTATTGATGAAACAAGCCTTCATCTAATCCCACTCACTTACACAAGGTGCGTGTTGTCTTCAGGAATATTATTTTAGCGGATATTATCAGAAAACATGAGAAAAAGATATGCCTATGGTAATAACATCATCTAGGTTAATTATATTTCATTTACATAAAAGCTTTGTATATTATAGTTTATTTTTTGCGTGCCATACAAAACCTATTATTAATCTGTATTATCCATTTCATACTATGCCACCATTCATGTTTACCTGGTAGGTATAGGTAGTGCAAATCCAAGAAATTTCAATTAAAGGCTAGATGGAGCAATTTAGTGGTCTGATACATTAAATAGGTACATCCGCATAAAGTGCGAAAATAACATATTCTAATAACAGTGATATTTTTTTAGAAATTATCATTCCCTAGTGGACATAATGGAATTCGTGCTGAAGATACAACTACAGAAATGGAAATTAAAAAAATCTAATTCTTAATGTCCCAAATGGAAGCTGACTCTTTTTACCTGAATTTTGGTGCGCCATTTTAATCTCTTACTCAGAATTTGTTTGGCTAATTAAAATAAATTCTGAATATAAAATCTAAATATTTAATCATTCTTTTTCTACAAACCACAAAGATGGGGAGCTCTCAGTTTTCGAGTAAAGGTCCACTTAATTAATCATATGTTTTTATGTGTGTATGTAAATTTTGCATAAGTATGTGTTTAATCCAAAAATTTCTTATAACCTATGTAACTCTAAAGTGTGTATAATAATAAAAATTGAAGAAACCATATATTTAATCGTTATTTTGAGCAGGACAGTCTAAAATATATTAATAGGTAGATACCTATTGTATGTAAAAGTGAAAAACTTACAGTAAGTTTACTAAAGTTACCAAATGTTTAAAGAATGGATAACATTATTTGCTAGAGAAAAGTACATTATATTGAAGAAACCATTGTTTAAATTCAGAGAGTTTTGATTACGTTTAATAAAAACAGATTCTAAATCACGCCTAATTTTCAGGTCACTACATTTATAAAGCAAAGTCATACATTTTCCATCCATTTGTTATGTAAATTTCATAAAAAAGACATTTAGCTACTAAAATTTCTTTTTTACTTTCATTTATTAATATAGGATGGCATAAGAATTATAGAAGTTATCGTAGGAAACTAATTTTAAAGCTTTGTTCACACTTCAAATTTGCGTAAAAATGTGTTTTTATAAACAAAGGCACAACATTATAATAAAGAAGTTTAATTAAATAACTAACATTTTAGTTAATACATAAAGTTAATTTAGGTGAATGCGTCTAGATACCAAATGACATTTCTAAGTTTTTGTTTCTCTTTTTATATTCTTCGTTAGCTCTAAAATCTTAAAACATAATTAATTCATGTACTGAAATACCTAGTTACTTCATGAAATATAGTTAGAGCCAAAGCAACAAATGCAAATATCATAGCTCAGACCATTTAACTTCATTTATTTCAAGAATTTTTTGGAATTAGTTTTGGGAGAGCTAACCATCTTAAAAGCCTCTGTGGCAATCTTATTTTGTTTTATTAATATATTTTAACTAAATAGACAATTTTTAGTAGAAAAACTATTTTTAGATCATTTAAAAGCCATCCATTCACATTTTCTCTATAAGAAAAAATATTTGGTTCATAAATTAACAAAAGCAGCAGATATTTTAATTTTATTTTATAACTTTAAAGTAATGTATCTCACGAACCAGCATCTAATTTTATTCTCTTTCAGGGTGCTGAATTCCACTTATTTCAAGACTGTTTTGTTTTGGGAGAACTAACCATCTTTAAGGCCTTTTTGGCCAATCTTACTTCTCATATGATTTTCAAAATATCTGTTTTCAGGTCATGCAACTCTATTCGGACTGTTTTATGGCCTATTTCATTTATCAAATTTGATAGCTCATCCTTACCTTATAGGAAAAAATATATTTAGATATTTTAGTTTTTTTGTTTCACAGACAGTTCTTACAATTTAGAGAGCGATTCATTCCTATGACCAAAAATATTTGTAATATCAAACAGTTTTATTTCACAAAATACTAGAATATATTACCATTCTAGGTACCTACTACGTACTTACCAACAAAAGACTGTTTGTTTATTTTATGTGGTTCATCAGGATCATTTACAAGTCGGATTTCAGTTGTTGAAAGATTTGAAGCAATTGTGACCGTTAGATCCTTCAAAAAATTAAATAATTAGTACCATTACATACATACATACATACGTCTTAGTAGTACCTATTTGAGAATATTGTTTGATGTCATGTTCCTGTAGACTATACAATTAGATGACAATTAAATGTTTATTTTGAAAAGCTATTAATATGTACCTATTTTTGTAGGTATGCATATCTACAAATCTATCTTGACAATCTACTGAATCCCATCATAATGATAAAATTGGACACATTTTAGTGCCTATTACTGTTTATGTAAAATGGTTAGCAGTTGTTTACCGTCCATTTTATGAATATATATTAAAACAAACAAAAAATTAGAAAAATGTATAAATCAATGCATCTTTGAACATACAAATGAAACAGATGATGCTTATTTAAATTAGAGGGACATCGACCATCTGCCAAATGTCACAAACATTCAAACATTTGTGTTTTGACACTGTTGAAACAACATTTTATTTTTAAACGAGAACCATATTAAACAACAGCAAATTTATTTTAGTCAAAATATGGTTTTAATTAAATGCCATTGTGTTTCTGTAATACCAGTTTTAAAAAAAGCAAGACTGTAATTATTATTCAATATTTTATAACTAATTCAAACCTCCAGCTAATAGTTTTTTATGTTACTGCTATTCCTAGAGAAAATTATAATGTGCAACTAGTTTTCAAATAAGACAGACTTCTACTTACTTGTACATCAAATGGGAAATGGTTGAGTTCAAGATTTTCGACAAATATTCCAGAAATTCTTCTTTTTTCACACAAAAAAGCATGACCAAACTCGTTGACCGTGATCATTTGGTAGACATGTTCTCTGGCTTCCCCAACCGTATTTTCTATATACAATTTTGGACTCCAAGCCTTGGACCAATCATGTTCCTGAAATGGAAATACGAGTTTAGCATGACATAATTAAATAATGATAATGTTGAAATGAAACTAAAAACGTTAATAATGCATCCAATTTGTTATTTATATTAAAAGTACCATGGTTTTAGTCACATTGTTGTAGAGTTATCAAATAAGTCTTGTCCAAAAGAGTACAAAAATTCTGGTGGTAGACAGGTTTATCCCTAGGCCAACTTCCCGGCGATGGTTTGGGGTGCAATTTGGTACAAGGGTATTAATTGACTTATGACATCAGTCCGGAACTTAAAGTTTGTTCAAACTTCGTATGTAGGTCCGCTAGTTCAGTAACACAAATCTATAAATGTTTCTAGAAAAACATGTCTAGGGTTTTAGAGCATATTTGGGATAATTTTGGTGTACTGTGTCCAAAAATGATATTAGTTTTGCTCTATCAGGTCAACTTTTTGATCTATGGTTATGTGTCGTTTTTTATCTATAGGCATGGTCACACAAAGACTTGAACTGATCGAAAGAAACTGATGTCATTTTCGGGTTAGCGATGCTAAAATGCCCTAAATCAGTTGAAAAACTTTAGCCAATTTTTGTAATCCAGTGTTATCGATTTCCCCTATCTATTTGTATACTAAAAATATTGATTGTTTTCGATCTTTGTCGAAAAGAACGAGTATCAATATTTTTTATGAAATATTTATAGATCTGTGTTATTGAATTCCTAGTGGACCTACACCGAAATCAATTGAACAAACTTTTATTTTTGGATCTGATGTATTCATCCCCTAGCTCGTCCTCCATATTGATGTTTGCAAAAGAAAATTGGATATTTTCAAGAGAACTTGATTATCGCCAAAGATTTTTGTTGACTCATTTGGACAATACTAATCTGACTACCCTAAAGACTTCCCGTTATATAATATGATACATGTGGTACTAAGGCTTACAAAGAACACTATAGGGTAACTACATTGAAACTCATTAAAAATGATTTGGGAATTAAACTTCAATGGTGCTAATTGCTAAATGTACTTTTCTTCTGGAACACGTTGGAAAAGACTACAGAGCTAGCAATTATAGTATTACATAAAAGCGAAATTAAATATTACTAACCATTCTTCCGGTTCGATGATCTAATTCCGGTTCTCTCCATTTGACTTTCAAGAGAACGTCAGCTGCATATTGCTCTTTTATTGTGTCGATTTCACCAATTTTTAGGAAGACTACAGATACATATACTTGTCTCTAAAATTATAATATGGTAAATATTTTGCATACATTTTTATTGAACAAAACATCAATTTTGTGGTACAAGAATTTTGCTTGTTATTAAAGCACTCTAACAGATTCCGACTAATTGCAATACCATAATCGTCGAGGATATATATATATAAACGGAGAGCATTCAAGCCAGAGCGGCAAGAACCATCACAGGATGTGTCAAAGGCACCTGAAACGAACACTGTCAATTTTAAAGCAGGACTGTAGATAATCGAGATCAGAGGCAAGATCAAAGCCATGTAGCTTTATGAATGTGCCACGAGAAGAGAAAATCCTAACTCTAAAGATCATTGCTTACCAACAACATCAGAAAGAAGTTCAAGACGTCCACAGGCTAACGAGATATTGATATCAACTCGGGTAAAAAGAGGTAGAGATTTTCCATCTTGGGACGACCAGAAAAATCTGAAGATAGTGACGGATGTGTCCAACATTCCAAAATAGACATCCTAGCTGCTGAGAGAAAGACGAACAACCAACAGAAGGCAGATTACCAAATTTTTACCAATGGGTCAGCTATTGAGAGTGTGGTCAATGGAGAAAGTGGAGTGGTCATTTATAGGTACAAAGATGGCTACAAGGAAAGCTACATGGTTCTTGCTTGGAGATGGTTCTCGTCTACTAGACCTGATTCCGATTGAGGAGCATGTTAGACACTCCGAATAATAAGTTTATAAGAATCCACCTTGACAATCAACCAGCCATTATGAAAATAAAAGAGATCTCCGATAAGAGCTTATCACAGCAAGATTTAACTTCAATAAGTCCCTTCCCATTGTGACCGGAAAGGTAATCAAAAGGCGGTAAGATACATCAGATTAGATGTGGGGTGGACCTTGAGTCTGCGGTTAACGGATTTAGAAAAGGAGAAGCAGACAAAGATTGAAGAAATCGACAAGAAGGATGGAACTTGCTCCGCACTACACAAGAAGAACATCAAACCTGGGGACCATTTAAGAAAAAACGTCATCATCTAGCACCAACTCAAATCGGATTGTAAATACTCATGTAGGAATAACATTGTATAAAGTTTGCGACACAAATGCCGTCAAAAAAAATTTTCACACAAAAAATAATGGCATCGGAAACGTCTAAACTTTGCGATACTGGAATCCGGGTTTCCAATGTAAAACTGCAGCGAGTATAAATTCATCACAATTATTTTTTTGAAACTATATTTTCGAAATCAGTTTTTCATCGGAATGAGATGGATGTTTTTGGAACGTAACAACGGTTTTAATGTTTTCAATAGTAACGGAGAATAAAATATAAAAATACACTTGCTAATTGGTAATGTTTGTTTAAAAATGGCATAAAACTTTTTTCTAAGTATTTAGCCAAAATCCTTAAACAAAGCTTAGGATATTATAAGTAGAACTTTAGGTCAAACGATCTAAAAATAAATGACATACACGTCACATTTTAATAAACTTTAATTCATGTGTTATCTACTATCTGAAACTTATTTGAAATTTGCCTATCTAAAAATTATAGGTTCTTTCACGTAAAATTTGAGATTAATAAAAATACAGGTAAATTTTGATAGTTTGGATTATAGAGATATGATTTAAAAAATACGTTTTCTCATTATTGTTAAAAAAAATTTTAGCCGTCTGTTTCTATTTTGGACATCAGAATCAATTATGGAAATAAAAAGATTACATCATCCTAAAATCTGATTGCATGTAGCAAAGATAGGTCAAGCTCAACATACCAATGTAATCAGTCTCGACCAGATACTACAGGTCAAACTCAACATGCCAATAGACAAGGTCAAGGTAATCAGCTTCGACTAAAAGTAGTAAATGTTTTAGATGTAATATAGTGCTTCATATTTAGCTAATGACTTAAATTGTCCAGCCAAAAATGCAAAATATAAAGCATATACCTAATAGAATAGGTCATTTTTACTACTAATACTAGTGCTATAGACGATTCCAAGATAGACATGTTTTTATTAATGATAAATCTTTTCTATGCAAAGTAGATACAGGGGCAGAAGTCAATATCTTACCATCTACATTTTCCCATCTATCTCTTGAACCAACCCTGACAAAAATTAGTGCTTGGGGCAACTTGCCACTCAAAGTACTGGGTTCAACCACAAGCATTGTTTC
>JAUYWI010090919.1:0-12297 GCA_034780595.1 Parotoplana pacifica | reverse complement strand
TTTTTATGTCTTGATCACAGATAAAAAATATATATATTTTATATATATATATATATATATATATATATATATATACAACCAAAATTAATTAAATAAATTTCTTCTAACCCTTTCTAATAATTCAATAGGTCTTAAACTGGGTCATCTTTATCCAATTCCTGTTTTAATCCTATTTACTTTTAATGGCAGACTCCTATAATATATTGAATCATACTCTTTTATAGATAATTTATTGTTTTCCCATGGTACTATACTTTTAACCTCTCCATAGCTACTTTCTAAGTTTAGTTCTTTAGTTAAATTTAATGGCCTATCTCTATAATATAATTTATTATATGTCTCTATAAACTTTTCATTTACATTACCATGCAAAATTTTCCTTTCATACAATTCATTTTTCTCTATAGATAAGTTACAATTTTTAATATCTATTTCAACAGTCTCTATCTCTCTATACTTCAATTTTATGTCACTATTTTCTCTCTTTGGAGATTCTATTTTCACACCAAAATCTTCTTTGGTTTTAACCTCTTCACTCTCTGAAGAAAAATCTCTCATCAATGGATTTATCTCTCCATTGACATTTATATCTCTACCATCTAAATCTCCTATCAATGTATTTATCTTTCCATTGACATTCAACTCCTCACCAAAACATTCTCTGCCATTCATCTCAATATTACTTATTTCACTGATATCATCGGAATCCAACTTTTTATTCATATCTACAACATTATCTAAAATTGAAATATTACTTATAGTAAATTCTTCATCTAATTCTAACTCATTTTCCAAAACATTTACATTACCTAAATTTAAACTTTCGTTCAACTCTATATTATCCTCTAAAACGTCTATATTACCGACATTCTGTGGAGAATAACCTAACGTATCTATTTTCTCTTAAGTTTCAATTTTTTCATTTGGCTGAGAAAAATTTACAGCTAATGGATCAAAATTTATACTGGCACCCTGTAGATCCACCTCATGAGTGCCAGTCACCAGTTTGACTGCATCACCTTGCGTTGTGTTTGGCAAAAGTTTGCTAAATGGCCCCTTTTGCCACATTTAAAACAAATTATGGGTTGTTTGTTATAATATTTTCTTTCATAATCATTATTATGATCCGTAAAATTCTTAAAATTATTTTGTGGAATATAACGTTCATTCCTCATATTCATTTTATTCATTTTTTCTCTATCAGACAATTCTCTTTTGATTAAATCTTTTACTTCATACATAATATCTCTTTTAAAATCTTGTAATTGTTCATCAATTGATTTAGTATTTGTAGCATTCCATTCATTAATTTTCAAATCATTTGTCCCTGTTATTAATTGCTTAATTTCACACATTATATCTTTTTTTAAATCCTTTAATTTTTCATCAATTGATTTAGTGGATATTGCGGTTATTTCATTAATATCTACCCTATTATTTCCAGTAATCAATTCATTTGTATACTTAGCATGTTGGCTCTCTCAGAAATTTCTGCTAAATCACCCTGTATAGCCAAAATTCGTTCTCTTACTTCTCTGTCATATACTCCTCTTATGAACTGATCTTTGATCAATTCTTCTCTCCGGGTTACCTAAAGTTGGGTATGCCTTATTGGCTGACCTAGTGAGTCTATACAGAAACTCATTGATTTTCTCATGAGACATTTGTTTTATCTCATTAAATTTAAGTGATTCTCTTACAGAAGAATTTCGATCTACCATGAGTCTTAGAAGTTGAATTTTTATTGCTGCATATGCAATATCTTGTTGTAAACCTTCTTGCAATATTAATCTGCATCTCTCAGGGAGAACAGCTATTAGAAATCCGTATTTTTGGTTATTAGGTACATCATACATAGCTAAATAATTATCAACAGTCTCTATATAAGCTTCAAAATCATGGCCCTCTATATATTGTTGGGGAATAGGTAATCTTAGGATATTATTATTATTATTAGCCTCCATACTTTATTTATCTTAAATTTAGATAATATATATATAAATAAATCAACTTATTTGACTCTGTCCACGGATATATCACAGCTGAAAATAAAATTATAGTGGGCAGTATCAAATGTACAAAATAACCAATACCATATATTATCTCAGGTAACTGCTTTAATAAAATAAATTTTCAGAATATAGTTAGAGTTCACAAAATATCATTGTTATGTAAATAATTAAATAGACTCAAGGAAAAAAACGAAAAGGTCACCAATGTTAGCTAAGTGTCCCTTTTTTCACACTTAACGTCCGGGGTCACCATTGTTAGCTAAGTAGACTCCATACTTAACTAATCAAGTCTCTTCTATTTGTCAACCTAAGTCTATTTTAATTAAAAACACAACAAATTTATTATTTTATCTAAATAATTAATTATATTTTGTAAATATTTTTTTTACTACAATATAATTAATAATAATAAATTAAGTTACTTCGATAGCCTCTGGCATACATCACTTAAATTATTTAATTGTTGTAAATTTCAATATAAAAAATAGTTCCTTATATAGTGTAATTTGAATATTCAAATTTTTAAATTCAAATATCGTAACAACGGATAAATTCTAAGCCACGTTCAAATCCAAAATAATTCTTAAAATAAATAATTCTTAAATTTATAAATATCATTTGAATAAACAGAGATTAATAAAACTCAATTTATTAAATTCTATAAGATCGGCAGATTTAATCTTATTAGGTATTGTTAATATTTAGGTAACAACTCTATGGCTGAGACAGACAATTAGATTTCAATATTTTGCCTATCTTTTGTTAATACATATTCCGTCTAGTTCTCGTATATTATTACTCTCCCCTACCACTGATTGGAGTTTGTAAGGGGCGCCAAGTTAGGGGCGCGGTATGGCGCATGCAACACCTGCCACACCTGTGGCGCTGGGCCTGTAATATTTCGTCCTGAAAACACAACATAGGTATAACATCAACATATCTATTATTAATTATTTTACTTTTAAACTTGTACCTACATTAAAATGAAATACAGGAAAAGTTTATAAGAGTATAATATGGGTACCAGGAAACATATATCAAGGTGGTGATTAAAATTAGAATAAAAATAAAAATAAATGCCTTTAATACAGATTAATGGTAAGATGATAAACAATCTTAGATATACAGATAGGGTCTGATCGCGGAAACACAAGAAGATCTACATGCACTGCTGAACAAGGTAGTTGATACCAGTGCAGAATACGGGTTAAACATCAACGCAAATAAGACCTTCTGCATTGTCATGAGCAAAACAAAAGAGGAAGGATGCAAGTTACAAACATAGGGTAACGATATCAAACAAGTTATTTCCCAAATGATGGTAGGTGCAAGTTTGTGATCAGAATTGGCATGGCTAAGAGCAAGTTCTGTACAAATGAGTTTGCCAGGGTATTGTGTGGCACCGAATATCTAACACGTTTAATAATATTTTGTGTCGAAACAAATTCAAAATGTTCCATTTCGATTTGACTTTAAAAACGTAAAATCAGCTATGAGAAAATTCTGTTTTATTTTAATTTCTATCTAAGTTTATTATGTAATATAGTAAATATATTTCAGATTTAATTGACTGCGAACAAATGTCAATACTAATTAAGCAAAGCGATTAGGTACACGGCGGGTACCTATTGTTCTGAACAGAGCAGAGTTTAATAAATCATACAACAATTTATTTATTGCACTTAAAGCGTTGTCTCGACCTTCGGTCCTCGACTAAAGATTCACGTGCAAAACCCAATTATTTGTTGTTCCTTTAGATGTGGAAGCACCTTTGTTTAAACTTGCTTTAAAGGTGGATGCTCCCTGGTTTAAATTGGATGTATAAGGGAGAATGCTGGTAGTCATTGTTTGATAAGGTATTTTAATTTTAGAAATGTGTGAATCATTGTTTTTTTAGCATCAATAACTCATTCGATGTGACATGTGCGGTTATTGTGCTTCTCGCATTGCTTTATTTTACAGGACTTTTGATGATAGTTTTGACTGCAATATATCCAATTTCAACAGCTTTTATAGCATTTCTATCATTTTTAAATATATCGGCTTTTGTATATTAATTGGGAAAAGATGACAATATTTGAAAGAGTCTACTTAAGCCTCTGCTCTTTGAGTTTCTATTTAGTAATACACCGTTTTGAATAAACTGGCGAATTGAATTTGATTCAATTACATTCCTTCTAATATTTCTTCAATGATGCATGTCAAACATGATAGCTCAATGAAGTGAGAAATGCTTTATTTGATTGCTTGGATACTGAAATGCGATGTTGTGTGACCATAAAAAAAATCAAGATGCACTTTTTGTTCGGAACTATCAACCAATAAGTTTCAAAATGTTTAAAAATACAGCTAATTTGTTTGTGTCAATGTAGTCCGATTAGAACCTGCTAAAGTGGTAGAATTAATGTATGTCTTTCATATATTAGACCTGATATTGAATCAAACTTGAGGTGGACATTATCCAACATACTTGAGATCAAGCCATAGATGTACACTTTCATAGTTATTTCTGCGGAGCAGTCTCTATTTTGTGAGTCTACAGAAACAACTATTTAGTCTGCAGTATAAAGATTATTTTTATTAAGTTATATATTTATATGCATGTACTTGCAAGTAGTACTGAATTTAATTATAATTTTAGTGTAGACTCTCATGCATGCTCTATTTTTTAGTCAGCAGCACAGAGGAAGGATTAATTATTTTTATAAATTTATGTATTTTATATGCATGTTACTTGCAAGTAGTATTGAAATTAATTATAATTTTATTATTTTAGACTACAGTTTTTGTTTGCAGGAAAATTAACTTATAGTCCAAGAGCCAGATAAGGGTTTAATCAAACATTTTGAATGGCCTAGTGTTTACATAATATGAGTGTTATAAAAAATGACTTGTGTAAAGTTGCACAGTTGGTACAAGAAAGCTTTGGGTTCCTCAATGTATTTTTGTATGTTGCTATGGTGAAAAAGGTTATTTCGATTTCTGTCAAATTTATTCTACAGCTACTAACTTCTGTTGATGTTACAAGTAATTAAAAATTGGAGTGATCCTACGTTTACAGTGGAGATGTTTTTCCAAAATGTCTTTTGTTATTTTTATTAAAATTATGATTAAATGTAATACTATTTGCAAGTAATATACGTATAAAATGCATAATTTTAATAAAATAAATATTTTTGCAAAACATCTTTCTCTACACATAGAACCACGCCATTTTTTAAAAATAACTTGTAACATTAACAGAAGTCCGTTATAGAAATTTGAAGCAAATCAAATCTTTTTTACCGATACTTTTCTTCAGCATTAGGAAAAATATATTGATTTAACCCAGGGCTTTCTTGTGCAACTCAAGACTAATCATTGTAATACCTAGTACTCATAATATATACCTATACAATAGATCATTCAAATCTTTGGCTCTCTTTTTATTTTAGACAATTCAACTTGCTCTTGGTATGAATTTGGCGAAAACACAAGTTATTGAAATGCTCAGCAAGTTTGACGTTACACAGGAACATGGTCTTCTTACCTTCAAACAGTATTTGTCAATAAGTAAATATATATTAATATTTCTTAAATCTCAATAACTAAAATTTTACTAAAGTGCAAAAAGTTACCAGTCTAAATTATTTATTATTCTATTTAACATTCATATGTTGTATACAAATATATGTTTTTTTATCAATCAAAGGTGGTGGCCCTGAAGAGTGAAGTTTACGTATTCTCAAAATGTTGGGGGGGGGTTGATGGAGAGTACCACCTCCATTGTTCTTCAGGACTGCTCCAATGCGACGTCGCATGCTTTCAACAAGATTGTAGATGTTGGGCTAGATTCTTCCACATTCAGTGATCAGCCTGCTTTCTTCAGTTCCCTGGAGGTTGTTACCGAGAGCCAAAACCATCCAATGTGCATAGGCTTTTGAGAATTTCCATGGTAATGTTTTTTGGTTGCAGGAATGAAGAAGAACGCAGAATTCTAGAAATAGCTGTTTTTTGGACTCATTCATTGCCAACGACATCCTTTTTTAGAAAAAGAATGGTCATCTCATCCGATACAGTAGTGGTGGAGTGGCATCCCAAATGGACTATATTTTAATATACAGACCACTTAAACCTTCTATCAAGAACTGTAAAGTTTTCCCTGGTGAGGCAGTTTCACCCAACATCGCTTAGTAGTTGAAGTTATCAGACTCAGGCTTGATAGGACTGTCAACAGAAGTTGGAGAGACCAGGAAATGGATTAAAGTTTCTAATCTGAAAGGGGATGTGGCATCTAGATTTATTCCAGAGGCAACAGAGCATCTTAACAAAATTGAAGACTTTGATTCTAAAGACAAACAGTCTTTGGAAAAAAGTAGAAGAGATACTTGTTAAGGAAGCGGAGTAGAAGTGCGGAAGGACACGTGGTAGAAAGGGAGAAATCAAAGAAGCCTGGCGGTGGAACCAAGACATCAAAGAATTATTAAAAAAACGAGCTTTTTAAATAGTGGTCAAAGAACAGAATAGCAGATCAAGAGGTGGTGGTCCTAAAGAGTGCAGTTTACGTGTTCTCAAAATGTTGAGGGGGGTTAATAGCGGGTGCCACCTCCATTGTTCTCCAGGACTGCTCCAATGCGACACGTCAAATGCTTCCAACAAGATTGTAGATGTTGTGCTAGATTCTCTTACATTCAGTGATTAGTATTTCAGAAAGGCGTCAAGATTTGATTTGTAGGATTGTAGTTTTGAACACTTCGACCACAGTTATCCTACTCGTGTTCTATGGCATTTAAATTAGGGGGAAATCGAAGGCCAATTAAGGGCGCGGATATTCTGACCATGCAGAAACTGCTGCACAAGATGGCATTATATACCTTTCATTACTCTATGATTGTCATGTTGTAATATCCAATTTACTGGAGGAAAATCACCCGTGAGAGAAACTCAGTATGTCGTTGTAAATAATACCATTCCAAATGGCTCCACAGAAATGAATAGAACCACCACCTGCCTGAACAATGTAGTGAATCAAATTATCACGGTATCACTCACTACGCTCTTTCCACAAACGAATCCTCCCATCATTAACAAACAATCGACCAAATAGACCAAACAACCTGTTGAAAGTGTTCGGGAAAAGACCAAAAGACATGGTAGTGAGCCCATCCGTAACGAGCCTGTCGATTGACTTGCGTCAAAAACAGCTTTATGGAACATCTATGCTGGCGGAATGCAGCTGCTTTGAGTCGTCTCTTGACTGTCCAACGGCTTACATTAACTTTCCACATTCTCAACACCAAAGAAGTAGAGGTGAATCTGTTGACTCTGGCTAGACGGACAAGAAGACAACTACTACGTTGAGAAGTACGAGGTGAAACTTCTTACTAAAACCATAGATTACTCTATGCCTAGGAAGCTCATTTTAATTAAAAACTTGTTATTTCTATCTGTCATCAAACTGGTAACTTCTTTTTGCACTTATAGTCTATAAAATAAATAACACAGCTGATAGAAAAAAAAAGATTAATCATTTGGTACACTTGGCATTTGAAATCTGCACTCCGAATTCTTTATTTTTGACATCATTTTTTCTGTGACCCCAAGGTCACGTGGCGGCACTTTGAATAAATAAAGTTGGTCCGAAAATTCTTGGGTGCAACCTGAGACAAAAGAAATCGATAATTTTATTTTTTTAAATTACCTACTCCGAATTTCTATTTCAAATTAGTGCAGTTACTCAGTTTGTAGATTGAAATCTTTACTGCAGCAAATATACAAAATTAAAATATACCAAACCTTCAACATACATTCCTAACAATTAGCTGTTCAAAAATTTTATTTAAAAATATTAGTCCAAGAAAGTTATGATTTTTTATGAATTTTCTAATTTTAAAAATCTGATTATTTAAAAGGAAAATAGAAAATTTAATTTTCTGGGATTGAGGGCCATTTCTGAGACTTTCAATAGTTGATTCATTGTCTGTGAAAAGACAGACGCCTTGTCGATGGCAATGAGCTCCTGACACTCTAGCAATGGCAGTGGGGGGTATTTAATGCTGTGAGAGTTTTCTTGACACTGATTAGAGAAGACAATGACTCTGCTTCCGCCATGTTCGATAGAGTTTTTGACATCCATCGCTTCAGATAGTAATGTCCATCGAAGGCAAAGAATCAAATATCTTTGGGATCACTTTTAGAAGTGGAAAGGTTGAAAAACTATGTTGTTGGAAATAGCCCAGGGTGAATGGTTAGAAATAGGAAGACTAGGTTCCGTGGGGAACTAATCAATACCAATGGCTTGGTCAAATCTTCTACCTGTCTCTCTCCAGCTAGAAAGGCTGTTTTGGTAAGCCCCTTCTTGTACTCTCGTCTGGTACTAAGTTTGAGAAGATCATTAGGCTTTCTACGAATGGCTTTGGCGTAAACATAAGCTCCCTGATATTGACTTCTCACACTGATAGTTTCAAGTTCCGCTTCAACACAGAGATCTGAGGTGTTGGTGCTTTTAGAGCATGCTGTGATAATTCTTGCTGCATTGTTTTGTCTAGCTTCCAGCTTCTTGATGGACAAGATAAGAGTGAATGTAAGCCAAGCATCTGCAGAATAGTCAATGCAAGATCTTATATAGGTGAAATACACTGCACAAAGTAGACATTGACATTATCAGATGGGTAGTCCTTCAAGTCAGCAATTCAAATAAGTAAGAGAATAAGAGCAAGCACGCTGCCTTGAGGGAGTACTTGACGGAAGCACCAATATCTGGAGTTGGCATGTTGTATTTGGCGTTGGGGATATTTTGCAGATGAACGACAATTTTCCCAGATTACATTTGGAAATCTTCATTTTATATATTTGGACAATCAAAGCTTTGTGCCAAGACCACATCATAGGCACGAGCGATGTCAAACAATGGTGATGTAGTTATTGGTGGATCGGGCCAGCTCTGAATCCTATTTATTCGAAGGGAATTGCGTTTCCTTCTTGACAACATGTTCAGTTAATTTAGAAATGTGGCTAATGGGGTCAGTAAAATTTGAAATAGGTAGCGGGTTTAACCGCTTTCTGGATGATAGTAGCAGTTCTCCAAATTTCTTAACCCATGATTTGTTAATAAGAATTTAGGTGGCTGATCTGCCGTATTCTCCAAGGTGTTGAATAAACTCGGACAGGATGCCATTGGAGCCTTTCGCTTTGTTCTTGGGAAGTTTCTGAATGCAGTAAGAGAGTTCATCTTCTGTTAAAGGACAGCACATTTGTGTAGTGCATGCGGCTATATTAAGACAGTTAAATTTTGATTATGACATCTGTCTTTAACACGGTGGATTTTGCTAACTTCAGTATGAGATTTTTGTTCGGTTGCTAGTGCGGACGCCAATATTGCATAGCAAAAATTTAGCAAATTTGTTCCACATGAAACTTTAGTTACCATATATGAACTTTCATTTGATCAACTTTCCACTAAGCAGGGACATACTGCAACTGTTATTTCTAATAGATTTTATTGTTAGTTCACCTCATAAAACCTTAGTTACCATATCTGAACTTCATTTCGTATACTTCCTTTAGCAATTGTTGCTAGAAACGCCAATATTGCATAGCAACGTGTAATTTTTACACATTTATCCGATACAAGTTATCGATCTTTTTCAAATAAAAATGATATTTATTGATTTTGTTATCTTTTAAAAATTCGGAATATATGTACATTAAAATATTTATCATTTCTTCAAAAATCTCCTGAATTGCCAGATGAATTTCTGAAATTCTTCAGACGAAGTAAAAGCAGAAAGTCTTTTTTAGCTTGTGGTTATACCAGTCATTTATTTCATAGAAAAGATTATATATTTATCTGAACAGTGTCTTAGATTAACACCCCTTCCAATGATTAAGCCTTCTGCGTGATGTAGGGAACCTAGTAAATTTCAATAAACAGAATCACAAACGATTTTCTTGAGTTTTGATATCATCGATAATAATTGTTTGAAATTGAAATTTTTGGCTGAATGTTGTCAAACCTTTATAAGAGTCCTTTTATGAAATATATACATTTTTACAAAAATATTTCCGCTTTTTATCAGTGTTTTCTTTTCTGATGATTATGATTGACCTTTTTATAGTGTATACAATTTTACAGAGCCAAAATGAACATCGAAAAATAGAAAATGCTTTCAAACTATTAGATAAAGATACTACGGGGAAAATAAGAAGAAAAGATTTGATAAATGTTTTGAAGTAAGTTTTGCAAACTAAACGTACTACAAATATTTTAATAATATTTTGATAGTTAGCATATAATTTATTTTAAGTAAAATATGCAGATATAATACACCTACCTGCTAGAAAAGCGTGATATTTTCATTTTAAAAATTAACATTCCTTAATAAGTTAAAAGTTATGTTTTTGAACAACTGATTATTCTATTAATTTACCTAGCCACTATGTCTAGCTTTCTATCTAATTGGTCCCATAGTATATCCTTGATTTGGACAAAAAGTTATCGTTATTTTATCTGATACACACGGTTGGCTTAGCCAAGGAAGACAGAGTTAGCGACTCCATTCCCCGCCTTCAGAATGTTGTCCTTTTTTGGATATTGGGAAATTTTTTAGGTGCATATTAATTTACATGGCCAGTACCGCGGGGAGCATCTGTCTCCACAAAATATTGGTTTTGTCTGAAAATCTGGGCAGTTATTATTAGAATAACATTATGATTGTCGAAAATGTTGATGTCTATATAACTGAAACTTTGTAAAATTATTTTAAAAAATTTGTCTTCAAATCAGTTAAAATATGTGATAACATTCAGAGGGGTAGTCGTTGAGGTCATTTTTATATAGAAAATTTAAAAGTTATCTCCATAAAAATGTTCAAAAATCAGAAAAGTTAAAATTAAGTTTGGAAAAATATAGGTACTATCAAAGGGCCTTATTTTTCAAAATTTCCCATGGAAAGAACCTCAAATGGGCATTTTTAATGTAAATATATTGATTTGGTAGTCAACATTTTAATTTTGGAAGTTGTGCCTGCATAATTAATTTAATGTTTTGAAAATATGTTTATGTTGGAAAATTTAGGATTGCCTATATAAATTGATCCCACCCCTAAACAAAATTCTGGCTGCGCACACTTGTTGTGTCTCTAATTATGGTCCTATTTGTTACCCATTATTTATCATTTTCTTTTAGTGAAGTAAAACTTCATCTTTCGAACAAAGAAATATTTTGTATGATTAATGAGTTCGACAAAACAGGAGACGGTGCATGTAAGTATGTGCGCGTCTTGCATAGAATTTGATTGATTTCAAACTAAATTTTAATAAATAGATGTTCCTGAAGTAATTTCATTTTTTCAACATACAATGAATAAGACATGTGTTTATATGTTACAGGCATTTAGTGAAACTAGGCATTACACGTAATGCACGAAAATCAGTCAATTTGTGAAATATGTAGCTTTAGGTTTAGTTTTTGTTTGGTGTAGATCTAGATGTCTACTAAAATAGTAAAAACTGGGTAACAGTAGTGTTAGGTTTAGTTTTTATTATTTTAGTAGTTATCTAGATCTACACCAAACAAAAACTAAACTTAATGCTATTTCACTAAATGACTGATTTTCAGTCATTACGCCTAATGCCTGGTTTCACTAACTGCCTGTAACATATATAAAAAAAAGATAATGGTAATCATGGCCGTAAATTTGAAAGGGTCACATTTCTTCAGAATTTTGGATGGAAATATTAATGCTCAAGAGTATCATACACGAAAAGGCTACTCCTCACACTGCCAGATATACACGGGATTATATTCAACGCACAAACATTTGTCTATTGAAACAGGCACTATACTCGCCTGACATGAATATACTTATTAGATATCTAGATTTGTTTTCACAAGATTAGAATCATTAAGAAACCGCTGTGACTAAGTTGATCGGGATGATCGTAACAATTTTTTTTACTTTTGAATGCTTTCCAATGTTTACAGCGGCTATGATGAACAAAAAGTTCAGAAAAATGTGTGATGATTTCTGTTTATTTTGTAATTATGGACTTATAGTACAATAACATGTTTGTTTTTAGCATTTATTGTATCTTAAAAAAACGAAATTACTTCCTGAATAAACTTATACCAAACATAGGCGTTACTAGTATCTTATTCCCCAGAGTACATAGTCAGGTTAGAAGCAGGCATCTCTGGATTGAGAGTTCAGTGTTCAACCACACGACCAGCGCTCTGTACATAAAAATAGGTGCTTAGAATCATTATTAATACAGAGCGCTGGTCGTGTGGTTGAACACTGAACTC
>JAUYWI010090908.1:0-12298 GCA_034780595.1 Parotoplana pacifica | reverse complement strand
AGTTGCCCTTCTGTTGTAAAGACTGTGTCAAAGCTAAAAGGACTTCATTTTAAATGTTTGTAGACCTGTATAAACTTCTATTTTAAGAATTATTTGTTTAAAATGTTGTAATACTAATGTATTTTATTTGAACACATAAGGTATTAATTTAGAGTTGATTATTTTTGGAAAACTCCACAGATATTCTTCTGCATGTTTTTCATGTCTATTTATTCATTGTTTTGTTTGTCTATCAAATTTACAGGGTATATTGGTTTATCCAATCAAAGCATGTGCTCCTTTTGTTGCTCCAGCTTCATGGCCAGTTGGGAAATATGGATTTCTCTATGACCGACAAATTGCTATTGCCAGAGATGGAGAAAGCATTTTAAATTTAAACACTGAAGGACGTTTGACTGATATTTATCCATTTATTGATTTGGAACGGAAGCTTCTAATTATACATAGTAGTTTATCATCTAAGAAAAATCTTATTGTTCCACTTCATCCTTTAGTGAAAGGAAAACCAGTGAAAACCAAAGTTCTAGGAGCAGTGTAAGTATTTTTTATGTTTTGTGTTAGATATTCATCTGTAAATAGTTTTAATATACGTTTCTGTAGATAATCATATTTTAACTTTAACTGTGTAGTAACTCTTTGACTATTAATCCTTCATCGTCCCTTGGGGAGGTTAGTTCTAGACACCCTTAAATTTGTCCCAAAATGCCAAAATGTACTTTTTACAAACAAATCAATCCAGAAGCCAAATATTGATAGAATTGAACAATATATTTGGCAGATATTTAGCAAATATCTACCTCATAGTTTGAATTCTGGGTTTTGTAAAATTATTGATTTTGTGACCAGGGTGTAATCTGAGAGCCAAAAACTGATATTTTTTAATAGAAATGTTCTGCTTTACAAATTTGTTTTATATTCCAGTGGGTTGTGTAGTACTACCTGTTCATCAACTGTAGAAAATTTCATATTGATCCAGAAAAAGTTAAGAAAATGTTTGTGTCAGAAATTGCCATATGTTTAGATATATTTAGATAGTAGAAGGGTAAAATTTAATTTCCTAATAAAATATGAATAGTTCAGTGGAATGCTTTCATAATATTTGGCATATCTATCTGATAATTTATTAAGATGCCAAGTAAAAATTCTGTAGCTTCTTAGAAGTCAAAAATTGAGATTCATTCATTTGGAGACTGCACCTGGTTAAGGCATTAAAAAATCAATTTGTATTAAATTCAATTTTAGGCCAGGAAATAATTTCAAAAATACTGTAAATGACTTAGAAACTAAAAATAGGCTATTGTAGACAAATAGCGCAATATATATGTATGTGATTAAATTTATGTTTTAAAAAAACTATTTTTATTGACCTGCCCCACAATTCTAGGCCTCATAGATCAACAACCATAAAACCGAGGCTTTCAAATTTCAGTTAAGTAGGATGTTTCTTTTGAATTTCAGAGCCATTTATGTGATTTTGACCAACAATATCGTTTTATTTCAAGCTTCAAATTTAAAATTAACGAAATACCATCTGACAAATGCCAAAATTGGGACCACTTCGCCACTGACAGAACTCGACACTTGAGAGACCCTCTAATGGTGTGCCCCTGGGATCTGGTAGGTCTGGCAAACTTTCTCTGGAAGTTTTTTTTAGTGGTCCAATCAAAAAAGAAGAAGAGATTGGTAGACTTCTAATTTTTGAATATCTGGACCTAAACACTAACATACTACATCCCACAAACTGATTGGACTGAAATTTGCTACAACCATCTCAAATAATGTTTTTTGAAAGTTTATTTTGCCTATATTTAACTAGCGATAGCGGTTAGATATTTTATAAATGTTTTGTATCAATAGAGTCAATGCAGAAGATTGTGGACAGGAAGCTGCAGACTGGCTGAACGATTTGCTTGAGCTTGATGTGGAATACCGATTGTTTCGGCAGGTTGGTGAACGTGCCAATCCTCATCCGAAAGGAGAAGGTAACTCGGACTGTTTTTGTATTTCAAGGAATAAACAAATTCTGTTGTGAAAAAAATTGTTTCATCTTCTTCTACGTTTTTCAGGTGGTTTGAAACTATCTGATGAATCGCATATTCTTATGTTGTCAACAGGTAGTCTTGACTGGTTACATGGAACAATTGAAGAAAATACTGGACTTGTTACATTTGGTAATTCTGTTTTACTATAGTGAAGAAAATTAGGAAATAATTGTATTGGCCGAGTCGTCTTGATCACTAGAACTTGGTGGAGTTTTTTTTACAATTGAGATTATTACATAGTAACAAATGAGTACACAATCTTTCCTGTCCATGCATATGGATGAATTGTTCTCAGGGGCAGATCCGGAGAAAATTTTTAGGGGAACAGCCTCAAAAGAGCACCTTTTGGTGGTTACTTTTGAAATTTAAAATTTGATTTTTGTTCATTTAATACCCATAATTTATTGAGCAAACTTAATGCCGCAGTAATTTACAGCAATGTGTTTGATTTTATAGATTTTCCCCAAAAATCTTTATGAAATGGAATAAAGAATCTATTACAGGCACCTAAAAAGGGAACATTACTTCCAAAAAGGTGGCGACCCCGTTGAATCCGCCCCTGGTTCTTACATAAAGTCTGATAATTATCTTGAGAGCAGTAATTATGCTAATTTTGTTACCACACACACATACTTTTCATCCGTTAAGGATCTACATGGACCTACATTAATATTTGGCTTTCACACACTTGCCAACACTGAACTAAAAGAAATATTCGGGTGCAGAAAAGAACACTTCAGTTAGTATTTGTAGGTAACATTAAACAATGACTTTTATAAACTACACATCTTTTCTTTTGGGCTAAACCCCATTTAAATGTTTTTGTTTCTTGAGGGTTTCGACCTAAAACCTCATCCTGTCTTGTCTTCAAATGCACTACACATTTTATATAAATGAAGTACAAGAATCCGTTTTTGTTGTTTTGATGTAGTCAATAAATTGTATCTGCTGGGTTAGATAGCTAAAATATGACTTATTTATGATACAACACAGTTTTGAAAACAAAAGTTGTGTGATAATGTTACACAAATTATAAAAAATATTTCGCGCAACGTGCCCAATGCTTTGTGTTGTATAACCTTACGTTGTATGTCTTTTTTAGAAACTTTGAATATCTGTTTGCGTTTACGTCCTAATTTAATTGTTACTGGTGTGCCAGCGTTGGCAGAGGAGAACTGGAGACAGTTTAAGATTGGAAATACATTTTTAAAGGTAATTTATCAAAATAGAAAACATTCACCCATGATTGTACCTCAGAACAATAACCTATGTGTTATAACGTCTCAATCATATGAGTACTCTGTGGTCTTAATAATGTTATTGCTAAACATAGATGAATGTACCTTTGTTGTTAATTTAAATTATAAATTGTTAGACATCAGACTTTGATAGCAATTGAGTTTCATATTTACATAGTAGGTTACATTGTTGTCGTACCAGCAAATTTGTTGCATTTTAGATACATTTATATAATAGAAATATGTAGATATAGAGGTTTACTCTATACCAGAGAAACTGTAGTATAGTTTCTCTGGTAAGAATTGTTATCACAACAATTGAATCAGACACGGTATGTCATTTGTCAAGTAAAGGAAATCTACATTCGACATAAATACATATCGAACTACAATTTCAGGGACGTAGCCAGACTGTTTTTGACATATGCACACTTAGAAAGGTGCCATAGCTGAAAACGCTTTCAAGCTATATAAACTACAATGTATTTTGTAATCAGACTCGAAAAACACTTGAAAGAGAATTACAACCTTAATTAAAAACCACTGAAATACCACAGCAGCTAATTTTCTTCATTTTATGATAGTATCTTGAAGACGAGTTCAACATTCTTTCCGTCAATGTTTTGTTTTGTAGAAATGTTTTTATCCATATTTTTGTGTTAAAGGAGCGTTACACAGTAGACGTTGATACCAATAAGGTAGCTAAACGTTTCATGGCAGTATTAATGTTTGGGTCAAATTTAGAACTGTCCATGATTTATTCGAGATTGGTCCAGATTCTTCAAAGTTTTACAGGCACTTATCAAATGTTCTTTTACATGATATTCATAAACTTGAAAAAAGATAAGGAGTCCAGCAAAAACATACTTTATCAAACTTGTATTAAAAAAGAACCTTTATCTACAGTATAAGTAATTTAGTAAAACTTACAAATGAAATTCAAATTGTTCAATGTTGAAGTACCTTCCCACATTTTGTAATTACATGGCATAATTCATAGATATTTATAATAATGCCTATAAATAAACACGGTATTTATTGTTATTGTTCTATGTGAAACTATAATGTATAGTACCTACTAATTTTTGTTGTTTACATAATCCAATGTATTTTGAAATAATCAAGTAGACGAAAACACAATGGCCTTCACTAGTGAAGTCTGATCATGAGTAATGCATGTCCTGCACTGAGTAATTATAGTGTGTCCTTGGTACCTATATATATATAAGTACATATTTATTTGCAAAAACCATTGAGTTAAATAATTTAGGTTTGAATTAGCAATTTATCGAAAAAAAAATTATTTATTGTTTTTTTTTCTCATGCAGGCATTTGCCGGATGTGTTCGCTGTTCTTGCGTTAAACGTGATCCATATTCGGGATCTATGGATACAGAACCACTGAATACTATTTTTCACATTCGACCAGAAACAGTAAGTAAATTAGGTACATTAACCGACATGCCTCTCAGGTTTATGTCAGTTGACCATATTCAACCTAACAGTTTTTTTAACGTTAAAATCCAATAGTTTATATGTTCAACTCAATTCTTCCTATTATTTGTATAAAAATAATATTTGAAATTAAATAACAATGTCAAGTAACTGATGTAACCCAATTATAGTTTATTGAAATTTATCTACGATTACTTCTAACTTTTCCTTCGAGATGGTTAATTCTTTGGTTATCAAAGAAGACATTAAACTCAACGCGAGACAAAGAGACCCCTAACGGTGGGACTACCATGTACATCAAAGAAAACATAAAGCTGTTAACTTGATTCACGAAGACAGGAAAACCAGTATTTATGTCCCCCTTATCCGTGATTGCAGAGACTGGCTTCCTAAAGACGTTGACTGGGTTTTCATTGGCGACTTCAATTCCCACTCTTACTCGTGGGATGACAGCATGGACGAAAACCAGAGGTGGAGACTTGGACGGCTGGATCGGCAGCAATGACGTCTTCATGCTCAACGAAAATCACAGTCGCCAAGCTGGTGGTTTTGACAAACTGAACGCCCTGACATCTTTATTGCTTCCATCAACTTGAATAATGCGATCTCCTGGAATACCTTGTCTAGCATCGGCAGCGACCACTTTCCAATCCTGAAATGCTTGAGGCCATCAACTTTGCGATCAACAATAACACTCCCAAAACTCACTTTGGGGAACAAAATATAGCCAATAAGATCAAGAAAAGGAACCAAGCCTCCAAACACGCTAACGGAAGTGAGGAGAAGCGAAAAATCTGGATCTACAAATGTAAAGCTGCAAGGAAAACCATCAGTGGAGAAAAAGCACAAGAAACATCGTAATGATTGGATCTCAGTATCAACACTTGATCTAGTGAACCAGAAGAGGGCAGTACGGACGAAACATGACAAGAAAATTTACTATTGTTTAAAAAAGCAAGTTCAGTTTGTATCCGGCAAGTAAAGTGCTTCTCATCATCCTTCTCAATCGGATTATGACCAAGATGGAAGAAGATTTCAGTGACGCAAAAACTGCGTACAGAAAAGGTAAAGACTGTGCAGACCTGTTAGTGACAATCCAGGTGTTAATTGAGAAGCTTACGGCTGTCGATCAGAAGGCATGTATTCTTTTCGTCGATTACAACACGGCTTTTGACACACCAAATCATCCTTAACTGTTTAACATGATGCACGAAATGGGCTTTCTTCCTCATCTTGTGTCTACTCTTTAAGAGCTGTATACTGATCATTCAGCGTCGTCAGATGTAATGACGCATGTTCTGAGCCCTTTATTATCGGCAAAGGGGTTCGCCAAAGCCGCCAAGACTCTTCACCCTTTACACAGAACAAGTGATGAGGGAAGTTGACCTGGAGAAATTTGGGGTGGCGACTGGCGGAATAATCACCTCTGATCTCAGGTTTGCTGACGATGCTGCTGTCCCTGTAGATGACATGAGTGACCCATATGAGGCTCTGAAGCAGCTCGATGAAGTCAGCAGAAGAAGAGAACTAAAACTGAATGCCTTGCAAACCAAATGGTTGGTCATTGGAGAACTGGATGCCAATGTCACAGTCGCAGGTCATTTAGTCGAGCGAGTGGATTATTTTAAGTATTTGGGTTCAATTAAGGACATTTGTGTGAGGATAGCATGGCGAAGAAAAGATCCCTTGAACTAATGAACATCTGGAAAGAGGGAGGCATACGGAAAATGTAAAGACGAGGATTGTTCGTGCTCTGGTGCGTCCTGTTCTGACATATGGCGCCGAAGCTTGGATGCTTAAAGCAGCAGATATCAGAAGAATCAATGCTGCAAGCAAATGTGGTTTCTCAGGCGGGTTTTTCGCATCAACTGGATGAACTGGGGGTAAGGTCAGATCTGATGCACGTGGTGAAGTCTTAGAAGCTCAGCTTCTTTGAACAAGCATGTAGAGCTAATGGTCCTGTCAAAGATGTAGTCGTTGGCCGCATCCTGAGAGACCTCGCAGACAGTATTCAGACAACATCAAGACTTGATCGGGAACAAGCTTCACCAACTGACAATTCGTTCGACAGAAGACCGTCACAAATGGAGGCAAATTGTTCGCTCTGCTTCGCGGAGTGAGGTCAGCCAGCCTCGTTGCGATGATGCTCGCGCTTTAATCACCCATGTCCCAAATGAGTTATTTTTGGAACTCGAAGTTGTTCAAATACTTCAATACCAATTGCAAAAATCAATTTTTGTGGTTTTGGTTTTTAACTTTTAATAGTTCGTAGCGGCTATTTTGCTGCCCCAACTTTTTTTGCTTGTTATTTGATGTTCTTAGAACCCTTGTCCAAATCGAATGTTGCCGGTGGTGGTCTGCCCGCAAAACCCTTGCAGTAGATTACGGCATAAATTGAATTGTTTTTCGACTGTGTTTCTCGTAGTGGCTGTTATCATACCCCATATTTTATGGTTCTTGATCTTTGATCTCCCTAGCACCCAAGTCATGATTGTATAATGTTGCCGATGTAGAATTCGCCCCCGAAAAAAGGAGCTGGCCCCGGTCACCCAGGCATAAAATCCGACCTTTTGGTTGTCTTGTACTAGCCAAATAAACTCTATACACACTCATTTTGTTATCGTTGGTAGCAAATTTATGCACTATTTAGGGATTTAAATGTTATACCAAACTGTGAATTCTTTTGGAAGATATTCGAAAAAACGACTTTTGATGACTTTAAACGCTTCTTACAGGATGTTCTAAAGCACCTATTTTCATTATTCTTGTTTTATTAGATACACTATAGTCAAATTTGGTGGTGTAGCGGCATCGCGAATTCCGTAGAATAAGTAGAAAGTGCCTTGTAATAAAAGTTTTATGTCCAAATGCGCCTGATTTTCCTGGATTTGGGTAAAATGTAGGTAGTTCGCCAAAACTCAGAAAGATTTATAAGTAGTTTGAAGGGTTTTATACAATTTGCGCCTAATTTTATCTTTCTCGGTGTTATGGTTTTTTAGACAACCTGATCTCAGAAAGTGTTTGTGAGACATAAAAAAGGACCACCAACGTAAAAACAATATTCATTAGACCATTCTATGGTCAAATGAATAATTTTATTAAAAGAATATGTATTAAATTTTCTGCACATTACAATGAAGCCGATATTTATCACATTAAATAATATTTTATTAGGACTAGAGAAATAGAGATTTTGTATTAAATACATAATATAAATATTTTTTTCCGTTTAGAAAGAGTTTGCTGTTCATGTATGTGTTGAAAAATTTGAAGAAAACGATATTTTACAAGTCGGAGATGTAATTGATGTTTTAACGACAGTTTGATATAGCTACATATATGGTGCAATTTGATACTTAGAAGACTTTAGAAGACAATAAAAGTTTAATATATAAACAATCATTAACAACTTATGTAAAACAAGAAATATCTTCAATTCACGTCAGTAACAATTACCTATGTGTATACAGCAACATCTGTTTATTTTGTTGTGTAAAGTATTCCAATTCATTATCTAATATAAAAAAAACTAAATGATCTGTGTTCATCCTCAGAAACTCGTATCCAATGATAGTAATCACGTTAACTCTCTAGACTATCGCAACTGGTCCTATAATACAAAAAAAATACATACATACTTCCCGTGCATAAATTGGTTTGAAATTTGGTAGGCATATAGGCACCTTGGAATATTTTAGGGTGAACTTTTTTGTATAAGGTCCTCTAATAGCTTTTTTAATAATAGTAAGATAGGGTTCATAACATCACAAAAAGGCCAAAAACTAATGTTTGGTGTGTAAGCCAGCCAGTAATGAATACATTTTAAAAAAAACTTGTTTATTATCGATTTTTAGCCAAAAAATGACATTTTTAGCCAAAATCACTGAAATAGCTGTAACATCTAAACCAAAAATCCCACCTCGTTCAAATTTGAAATTTATAAATAGGACACAATTAGAAGTGATTTGAAAATTGAATACTTCACATTTATGTTTGCTGATCCGTCCATAATTTCTTTTCTTCAAAACTATGTTTTATGAAATTTAATTGAATGGCTCTGGTTTTGGGGGTTTTGGGATAATACACTTCTGAAAAAAAATCGTGTTAACGGGATGCCCCATGATCAGTGGACTTCAATTTCTGCTTTATTATAAATCTATGACTTTAATATTTGATACAATGATAACTTACTATCTGAATAGACATGCCAAATTATGAAGGAATACCAATAAACTATGCAGATTTAATTTTTCATAATCGGTTTTTCAAAATGGTCGATTTTAGACCACAAAAAAATTCATAATTTTTCTACATTTACAACGGTGAGTGTTTAGTATCTTTTTAATAAATAAACTAAATTTCTGTATCACAAAAATATAAAAAATGAACTTCTTTCGGCTGTGAGGACAAACCTCAATATTTTTTAAAACCAGGACAAACCTCAATATTTTTTAAAACCAGTACCTACGATGTTGAATATTGAAGAGTTTCTAAATATTAGCCATATGTGTAATGTTGGCTTCTTTAAAAAAATTATTTGAACCAGAGTAACCTACTCTGAGAATCTACCATGTAACTTTGGGTAGGAATATATAAAACAAATAGGTGAAAACTGCGGCTAGTTTTACTATTTAAACCCAATCGTAGTTGCCGTTTTTGAGCTAGAGAATAATGTGTTAGATGGGGGTGTAACCCCCTCCACACACACAGGCACACACGACTAGAATTCTGAATAAACGCAATTGATAGTAACATAAAGTAGGTGTACTCAGTCTTGTAATTACATATTCGAAAACTTATAACTAGTTTTATTTATTCTTGAACTTTATCAAGTCACATTGATAAATAGTGTAACATGAAGTACACTCTTGTTAATACATAATATGGATCGAAACGCAAAGCTCGTGTCATTTTGTCATTTTTTGTAGTAAAATGAAAGAAGGTTTTGAAAATCATGTTATCAATATTTTATTAAAAATTTAAATGAATGTTGTGTTTTAGATAAAGGTTTTTTTATTTTAATATTAGAGCCAAGAAATTCAAAATATTCTAATTGCTATTTGTGGAAACTACTGTTAGATGTCCAATGTTTTTGATTTTGATTCTTTTTCTTTAAAGTTGCTAAATTAGGCCGACTAAATGAGTTGGGTATCCGCTGAATCATTGTTTTCCATAGTTTAGGATAAGAGATACAATCAAAAGCTTTTTTTATAGCCAATGAAGCATAGATATAAAGACCTGTTGTGATCAAGGACTTTCTCTGTTAGCACTTGCGGATTGACTATCTGGTCTCTACTCCCATAACTTGACTGGAAACCAGCTTGTTCTTTGGAAATTGTCTCTGTGTGTAGTTGTTTTGAGGCATTCTCTGATTATGCAATGAAGAACTTTACTAGCGGATGAAATAAAGGCTAGAGTTCTGTCCCCCTTCTTGGGAATAGGCAAATAAGTAGCCTGTCTTCCAGATCGCATAATATCAACAGTGGATTCACTTCGCTGTTTGAGCAGTTCGATCGGAATTTCATCAATTCTCGGTGTTTTACCTTTTTGAGATGTTTCGAAGCGCGGTTTATGTTCAGTGTTCTCAAGATCAACAACAATTTTGTCAGGGTCATTGGGTTTCTGACGAGTTCTTCACACACTCCTTTATTGAATTCCAGATATCTTCTGTGGTTCTTCTTCAGTGACGCTAAAACGATTAGTTAGGTTGACACCAAAAACATGGGGATATATTCTAGATCAAATTGCAGTGAATCTTGTCTTAGCTATTAATAATTGGTGATCCGTATCACAGGTTTTGAATTTCAAACTGTTCGATTTCTAGCTAATGATGATATGTATAGTCTATCTGATTTTTGGTGCGTTCATCAGGGGATATGTCCAAGTTTAATTTGGCGTTATGGAAGTCCATAGAGTGTTAGTAATGACCATCCAATTGTTCTCAGATCTGTATTCATTTGTGCCTGCATTCATTCGCAGTTACAGACCATGATGTCCCAAGGTAGATTTCCTAAGTTGCTGATCTCCAACTTTAGCATTAAAGGCATCGGTTATAATTATGTAATCTTGACTATTGGGCGTAGGGATAGGTTTGCAAACAAGCTTGGTGCTGATAATTCTGCTGCAGATTGGTTGTAGCCGATCACATGCTTGGTAAGTTAGGGGATCAGTATGGCCACTACTACATAAATGCCAGAGTAATACATAATATGACCATTCGTCCTTAGACTTGCGCCAATCCATCTACATAGTTTCAGCACACGTTGCATTTTCTTTACCAAGATATGGCTCTTCGATTTGTTAAACTGTCATTTGAGAAAGAAGCGTTGCTGTTACCCTCCACTACTTGTTTATAAACACAAGGTTCAGCCTGGCTTATTACTGAAACATCTTCTTCATACTGATATTTGTACATAAGTACCTGCACTGTAACACCCATAGCAGAGCCAACATCAAAGACCATTCATCAATTGCAAGTAAAGATGCCATTATCCTGGCCAAATTAAAGACGGGACACTGCCACTCCTAAGAAGCTGCAAACACCGATTCGGGAAGGAGGATACTACCATTTGTAGTCATTGGCAGGAAGCAGAAGAGAACACCTTGTTTGGAGAGTTAAATTTTGTTATAATAAGTCTCATTTTCTATTAGGTATGGGACCTTTTCGATGTGTTCTGAAGTTAGAAAAGTTAACTTTAACTCTGCCATATTTGACTAAAATCTTGTTTCACTAGTTTATATAGCTATTTTAAAGAAAATAATTGCACATCTTGAAGCAGATTTCATCAAATTTGTAGTTCTTAGGTGCCGTTACAACTGGAAGTTGTAGCCACCATAGTTATAAATAAAAGATTTTTTTGTAACCACCTACATTTAGTATGTTTTTTGTGGCCAATGATCTGCAAAAAATACATATAAAATTATACACATTTAGATTTCTAGTCTTAGTTTAAGCAAACTTTTATGCTAAATCCTTGAAATCAAGATAAATTGTTTTACAAATCCAAATAATACATCTCAATATCGTCAACTATTTAAAAGTTTATATTCGCTTTCGATTTTAACAATTTCAGCTTCCGATAAATTTTTAACTTGGATTACAGGCTTGACCTTCCAGACCGAACACTTAGAGCAAGACAGTTGGGAGCTTGTCTTCCTAAATAAGCTCCTCATATAAGAGAAACGACTCTCAACAAAATATTTTAATAGACTCACTATATTAAATTAATCAGGTGATTGTCCATTTCTCAAGCATAGATCCTGAAAGAAGTCGAAGAGGTTAGCTGTGCTTTTAATACGTTATAAGCAGCATTCTGTAAATATTTACAACAAAATTGATTAAAGGGCACTAATAGTCAGGAAGCAAGATAGGGTTTGGTGACAGGAATAAGGTCTAAGGTTTATCTATCTGAATATGTTGTACTGGCCTCTTAATTAATAGCTAGAAGAAAATCTCTTTCTTTGCATGGGTGGTGGGTGTTGCCTACAGTGGCCCTCCCAATATTAAATTTCCTTTTCTCAAAAAATAAATCTAAGTACTATTAATATTACAGGTAACATTGTC
>JAUYWI010090897.1:0-12298 GCA_034780595.1 Parotoplana pacifica | reverse complement strand
CGTAGTCTTACCTCAAACCACTGCTACCTCTGATTTCCATTCAGTCACTATTTTAAGAAGAAGAAGTAGTGATCGAGGTAGATATCCTACCTCAGCACTACCTCAGTTTCCATTTGATCACCCCAGTATTACAATGTGAAATTGAAGAAGCTATTAAACATAGGAAGACCAAGAAAACAGAATGATTGGATGGAATACCAGCAGAACTACTTTAATCCCTCAACTCAAAAACTGAAAATTCTCACCAATTTTTGCAACTCAATGTATGATAAAGGAAAATTGCTAAAAGATTTCTACAAAACAATTATGGTACCATTAAAGAAGAAACTAACTGCAGTAGACTGTGCAGTCTATAAAACAATTAGCCTGATATCTCATGCTCAGAATACTAATGAGAAGATTGGAAGCAAAAAACAAATACATATTTTGTACAAAATCAAGTTGGGTTTAAATATGGATGCAACACTAGGGAAGCAATAGAAACAGTTAGAACAATCATTAAAAGAAGCCTTGAATATGATAATAGATTATACATATGTATGCTCCATTGACTTTGAGAAGGCATTTGACAGAGGGAATTGAAAAACACTACAACAATTGGACAAGGAATAAGGCAAAGATGCCTACTATTACCACTGTTATTCTTGATATATACAGAACATGTGGTGATAGAAGCAATTGTTCATATACAAGATGGAGTAACAATAGGAAGAGAAATAATTAAAGAAGTTTTATTCATAGATGATTACAACCTAGTGGACAGCTTAAATAAAAAAGTGAAGATTTCAACATGAAAAATACAAATGTAATGCAAGTTTCAAGAAATGGGCAGGATCAAATGAACTATACTTAACAATCAACAAACTGAACAAGTCAAAACCTTCAAATACCTTGGAGCATTTATAACATCAGTTGGAAGGTGCAATGGTGAAAATGGCATTTATAAGAAGAGAATTACTGTTGAAAACATTATAATGACTAGAAACTAAGAAAATCATGAAGACAGTTTTATGTGGTATAGCACTATATGGAGTGGAAACCTGGACATTACAAGAAAAAGATAAGAAGAAAATTAAAGTGCTAGAAATGTGGATTTGGAGAAGAATGCAACAGATAACAAGAAAAGATGTGAAGACACATCAAGAAGTACTCCAACATCAAAGAAAAATATACCATGTTGGAAACAATAATCAGAAGAATTTTGATTGGACATATAATGTGTGGAGAAGGAATGATCAAAGTTATTCTGGTAGGTTGATTTCTAGGGAAATGTGATAAAGAAAACCAAGAAAAGGGATCTTAGAAGAATTCAATCCAAACACCTATAGAGAATTGAAGGACTGGACAGCAAACTAAGAAGGATGGAGAAATTGGATGCCATAGGATTGAACCTGCATAATAACTGATTCAGCAGAACACACTATAGATAAATGTGGTAGAAACCTAAAAGATCTTTATGTGAATTCAATTGTTCATTGATCCAGTGGACACATAATGTCATTGACAAAGTTTATATTTATGTATCATTGTTATTTAAAAAAAGTAAATTCAAAATCAATTACTTACTTTTTCAATAATATTTGTATCATCATGAACAGAGCTTATAATAAAAATCCAAATCAATTCTGTTATATCTATGATTTGTTTACTCCTAAGAGTTATTCAACAACCATAACCTCATCAGTAGAAAAAACAATATGATTGTTTAAATATTCCTATACAAGATTAAGAAAATGTGCTTTTCATGTCTTTCATGTCTTTATTACAAAATAAGACTCCCATTCAGCTTACAAATGGTTTGGTTTGAGCCAGTTGGACATTATGAATGTTACTTTTGTTTAACTTCAGTTACAGGCTTTACAGGCAAAACACATGAAAATATTTATATGCTGATGTGGTATCAATTAAAAGCCAATAATAGAAATGATGAATCCAGTTGTAAATAAACAGCAAAGCACAATCTTATGTACATTTCATACCCCATTTTGAGTAGTGATGTTGATGAATACTTTCACCCAACTTGTACTAAAGGTAAGATATCCTAGTCTCAACTTGACACAGTGGTGAATGAATTTGGTTTATCAAAATTTGATTCTCAAAATTGGGAAAATACTATGGTCATCTAATGGCTAGGAATCAAAGACAACTTACTCACAGTACAGAAATAGAAATGTTAAATACTTATTCTAAATCTTTCAGTGTTGATGATTTTATAGTTTAGTGCCACAATATCAAAGGCTTACTTACTGAACTGAACTTCTGATAATGAGATATATGTACAACTATTGATTTTTATTGACAGCTCCACATCCAGTTTAAAAATGGTCTTACTCCATAAACATTACAATTGCCATGAGCATATGCTCATGATATGTCTGAAATGTATGAATCTATCTGAAAATATTTGAATTCTTAATGAATGGGGCTTCAAAGGGGATATACCAAACATAGCATTTTCTTTTTTTTGGGATTCAAGAGACAAGTCAAATCAATATAATCATGTACCCTGGCCTCTCAGAGAAGAAACAACTTGTTGGACAAAACAATGTTAACCATCACCCATTGATTTCTGCTGGTAAAATTCTTCTATGATATATACACATTAACATTGGTCTCTTTAAGTAGTTTGTTAGAAATTTGAACTTCCCAGAAGCCAAAGAGTTTTTAGCACATCTATTATTTCACAAATTGAGTAAAGCAAAGTCATCTGAGGGCATATTTGTAGGATCAAAAATTCATCAAGTAATAAAGGAAGGTGAAGAGTTTGCAGCATTGTTGAATAAGACATGTTCAACTATTGCAGTCCATTTTAAAATGATCAATTTTTTGTTAAATGTAGGAAAATGGGGCAGAATGAATAAAAATGCAAAATTTACAACAGAAATTTGGTACCTGATGTGAAAATTAATTGCATTGCTGTATACCAATGGTCTGAAAGATTCTACAAATTCCTTATGCAATGAAGAAGATATTTTTAATTTATTCATTCCATAGATCCACAACAAATATGATACTTACATATATTGTTTGTATTTGACATGATATTGATGGCCTTTCAACATGAGTACCCACAAAGTCATTTTCTTCAACTGATTTATACTCCCAGGAGAATAAAGTCTTACCTTAGAAACATTGGTGGTTGCACTCCTCAATTTGGAATTGACAATTGTTTTCTACTTATTATGGATTGTGGAATATATATTAAATAATGACATGTTTTCAGTATATTTACCAAATATTAAACAATTTAGTCAGTTTTTTTGACTTTAGGACTATCATTTTTGTAAAAATGGCATTTTTCCAATTTTGGCCAAATTTCTTTTTTACAGAGGGCCATCCTGTGCCCATAGGGGGTCAGACCAAAAAAATACTTTTAAAGATCTGCAAGAGAATTTGGTTTACTGATTCCAAATTTTCTTCAAATTGGTTAAGACATATTCAAGCAATCTGAGAATATCTGCTAGTGCATTAAGCCAAAATATTATATAATTGGGACACAATTATCATTTTAACTTTGATCTTATGATATTCCAAAAATCTCATCACTACATTAAATCTTTCATTGTGAATGCTATTGTATTTTTAGATTAATCATATTTTAAAAAGAGCTGACAAAGTCAATTGTATAATATTTACTTGAAGAAATTTTGTGTTAGATGTCCAACAAGTTTATCTAGAATTTTTTAGAATTACTTTATACATCAAATTGGCTTCTTTGCTCTAATATTTTAAAATATTTACCTAAAAATACTATATTATTTATAGTAAGAGCTAACACCTTGCAATAATTTCACTTCTATTAGAGTTTGAGTTAACACAATTTACCTATTTGGTATTTAATAATTTATTTAGTCAGTAGGAACAGATATCAGAGAAATGCTTAATGAAGAATTTTGAATTTTCTATTTTACTTTGATGAATTTTTATAATGTGTACCAAATTTCATGTCTACAACATTAGGATGGTTAGAATCCTAAGAGGGTACTCAAGGATATTGAATGAATATAAAGAACAATTAATGCATTTTGAATCAACATTTATAATCTCTGATGGCAAATTCAGATTTTAATTGTTTCTTGAGAATTTAACTGGCCCTATTATATGTACAGCATAATATTTTACAAATAAAAACAAAATTTTCTTAGTTTGAAAGTATTTTTTTAATGTTTCAGATGGAAGCTAAATTATCTGACCAACAAGATGAAGAAATATATCAAGAAGAGCAAGTGTTTTATGAAACAGTGAATAACTCATATCAAGATATTGATGGAGAATATGAACAGTGTGAACCCTTAAGAGACCAAGTATGTCATTTTATTTAATTAAACATTTTTGTTGTTGCAAAACTCAGGATCAGAGCTTAAAATAGAATTTTGAATCAACTTAGAAAAAATTGTACCTACATTGTCTACAACAGAATCAGCCAGCAATTTCTATTTTCTTTTACCAGAGGCACATTTTTGGTTCTAATGTAAACTATTTTATAAATTTTAAAAAGTAATCACATTTCCCCTTTTCCTTGTTCACCAAAGTAAAAAAAAACTAATAAAATTAATTTGTAAATTTTTTAAAAGTATTTTCTACATTTTTATCTGAGTACAAAATTTAAAAAAATTCTGACAGGCAAGTTTTTCAAAAGTATTTTCGAAATTGTTAGAAAATTTTGTACATTTTTTACTTTTCGGAAATTTTCAATGTGCATATGAGACATTTTGTATATTTTTTAAAATCTAGCAGAAGATAGGTTATCAATTTTCATTATTACTATTTATCTATCAATATGCATAGTATTTACTATATTTTCATAAAAAAATGAACATTTTTAAAAGAAATATATGAATTACTAAACTTCACTACATTAAATGTAATTTTTAGACATTGGTATTAGCAGGAACATCCATATATAGTTTTTGGGTATTTACCTATTATCCATGATTCAAACTCAGCAATTCTGATTAGGAGCAAGCATTCAAACTGCTAGACCATGAGCTTGCCCACCAACTACAATGTTTATAACTTATGTTTATTTATATAGCCAAATGTTGTTTATAAACAACCAGCATATACACTGTCAAGGCTAATTTGACAAGAGAACCAAGTATCAATTGAATAAGTAAACTGATTAATCTCCAAATATAGGTTCTTTGTTGTGCTTTGTTTATCAATGTATGCCTTTCTTTGAAAACATATTCTTGTTGCAGTGTTTTTTTTTATAATAAATTGTTTCATTAAAAAGATTGGATCAAAGGAAAATAATTTTTGATTAGTTAAAACAACTCTTTTAATTTTAATCATAAGGGCAGTTCCATGAATCTGACATAGATGTTAAATTTTGAAATTAATGTTCAATTCAAACTTATTTATTATTATAAAATACTGTTAAAATTTTCAGAGATTCATAACTATTCTAACATTATTGCACATTTATAAAGAAATCATTTGAAAATAAAAAATATGATAAAGGTTACAATCCATCACAAAATTTGATAAAATATGATAAAGGTTACAATCCATCACAAAATTTGTGAAAGTTGATATTTTGTAATTTATTTGAATGATGGACTTCAGGCTTCTTTTCCTCTGGATTCATATCCATAAAATTAATAAGTAATTCATTTTATAGTAAATAAATGTAAAAAATTCTTTGTGATGAATGCAACAGTATTCAGATTTATTATTGGTATAAATTATTGTTTAACATTCATATTTTAATTTCCATCATATTTGCATAGAAATATTGCATAGATTGTAAATGATATTTTCCCTATAAAATGTGTTTAATTTATGTACTATTAAAAAAAAGAAAATGGTAATATGTAATTAAAAATATATTTTATCAATTGCTGTTGCCCTTAAATGAACTATTTTCACATTATAATAACTATGTAAATAGGTAATAGGAAGAAAATGAAGCTGGTTTTAGTACCAGGTTTATCAATAACTGTTTTACATGTCTAGGCCTTCCAGGTGACTTGCTGAAAGTGATCTTTTTAACACATTTTTAGTTTTATGAAATCTTTTAATTTTAGTTGATTGCTGGCATGCTTCATGGAGTACAATATAAAAAATGTACTATGATTATCTATTATGGTTAAATTACACTTTATGTATTATTAGAATACTTCTATAAGGTCATAGTTTCCACATTATGATCCATATTGATATGTTGCATCCATCACAAAATTCAATGTAAGTCCATCACAGAAATAAGTACATTGTAATAAATCACCTTGATAGATAGACTTTAGGTAAACTATATCTAATGATGTATGCAAAGATTTCTACTTTTATTTGAGACATTTTAGGGGTTAATATTTATTCAATTCATATCAGTATAATTTTTCATGTCAGAAATTATTGTCATTATGGGTCAGAAAACTATAAATGACAAAATTTGTATCTTATGTAGTGATATTTGTAATTTTTTATATAAAAATTGGAGGTGTTTGAAAGATTTTAAATGTCTTTTTACAAGGTATTAAAGTATATATATTTCTATTCAAATGTTAAAATTCACTTTAAATGTTACGTCTGTCATGGTGGGTTTGCCCATAAATTTATGAAAATTGTAATACAATAATTTTCTACTATACATCATGGAGTCTGATGACAAATTAGTCAAATGAATTATGATCTGCATTATAATTTCACTAGTATATATTTTTCTAAGACTGGGAAGAATGAACTACATGCATGTGATTGTACTTTTATTTTGTTAAAAATATTTTTATTTCTATGATGTTAGTACTATCATCAGTTTGATTGATAAACTTTTTGTAGTTAAGTGTAATTAGGATTTGTATCTACTTTTTAAAATATGCACTTTGTGATTTAAATTTTTGTGTGGGCGCTATTTGTTTTCTAAAGACTATTTTCATCCTGGTGGTGCATAAGAAATGACTTCTAGTGAGCTAAGTCAGGGGAATAGTTATTTAATTGCTTTTATAGGATAATTAAAATAATTTATAACACTGAATAAGCATTGTTGTTCTTATTAATTTCAGGATAGATTTTTACCTATTGCTAACATATCAAAAATAATGAAAAAGGCAATTCCAGTAACAGGAAAGGTTAGTATTAATAACATTAGAATTACATATTATGTATATTTATATATAGTAATCGTGCCAAATTTTGGCAACATTGTTTAGGTGGCTCAAAAGCTATGATATACTGAAATAATAGCATATCTTCTGAACTGCCTAACCAATTTTTGCTAAATATTTGGCACAATTAATTACTGTGTGACTAAACAAACATAAATTAAAACCAATTATGTAATTTTTTAATGCTAATAGATCAGTAATGATCACTGTCAATGATCTTATAAACTTTTAGCATGGCCTTAAACTTTTGAGTCAATTGCATTTGCTTAAGGATATATATACAGCCCCACCAATTAATAACACCATCCCCCTATCTAACTTCATGTTAAGTAAGTGTTTTATCAAGATTGTCACATTAAGACAACTTTTAGGAAGAGGTAGTAATTTCAAATCTGAAACCTAATGGTTTTGAAGAATATTTCAAAAGTAAAAGATTTGTGATAACTCACTTCATTTTCTCCCATAGACCTTTATTTCTTTTAAACCTTTTCCTCAAAGTAAAGCAATTAGAAAAAAGAGTTAAAACCATTTGAAAAAGAAAAAATGGGTCTATCACAAATCTTTCACTTTTAAGATATTCTTCAAAACCATTAGGTTTCAGATTTGAAATGGCTACTTCGTTCAAAAAGTTGTCTTAATGTGACAATCTTCATAAAACACTTACTTAACATGCATTTAGATAGGGGGTGGCGTTATTAATTGGCAGGGGGCTGTTCATTTTTTAAAAACTGTTTTTTTATATTATTTTTACACCTAAAACATATTTACTGGAGGATTTTACAAGATTCAATATATTTATATGAACAAAAATATTTAGAAAATGTAGGTTAGAGGTGAATTTTTCTGTATTTTGAGTATTGTACTGAAAAATAGGCATTATACTATTGCAAATGCAATAAAAAATAATAATGACAACATCTCCAACATGAAGGGTGAAAATGCAACTCTACTGCACTCCATTTCTACTGATGAAACACCTCAGCATTCTAAATACTCAAAAGGATCTACATACTTCTTGGTGTTTTTACAATAAGGTAAATATGACTGAAGACATAGTCCCAACATCCATCTGTTTCACAAAAATTTTATACTTAGTCAGTGGAGTTGATTTATACACCTTTCTAGAAGCTCATTAGATGAAAGCCTTTTATAAATTGGCATAATATAAAAGACTTTCATCTAATGAGCTTCTAGAAAGGTGTATAAATCAACTCCACTGATTAAGTATAAAACTTAACCAAGGTAGCATAAAATTTCTCCAAGCATGTGACAAAAAAAGACTTGATAACAGTGTTAAAGAAATCTACAGAAAGCAAAGAAGAGACAGTGTAAAAGAGCAAGAGAATCATCTATCGAGGCATCTTTCAAAGAAAAAGAAGGACTAACTTATGCAGCTGGAGAATTTTAAAATTATACCTAGCATATGTATCTTATTCTATTCCTTATATTATTCATACATGACACTATTTTGATACAAAATTTGTATATATTTTAATAATTTTTACATATGAAATTTCAAAGATTTCTTTCAGTATAAAAATAATTTCAGTGCTTATAATTCTACATATTATACATATTTTATAAAAAAAGTTATGCATTTATATAAATATGTATTCAAACATCTGTTTAATTGTATTTAACAAGACATGTTTTTTTTCCTTTACAATTTATTTTCATTTTTCCGCATTCCTGAAAAATACATTTTTAAACTTTAAAGTTTTCACAGTCCATATTTTTGGATATATTTACCTAAAATTTTGCAAACACTTATATAACACATGTTTCCACAAAAGTATGTTAAAAAATATTACTTCTATTGTACTTCTATTGTTTGTTTTGTACTTATTATTGTTTTTTCTTATTACTCTCAAAAAAGTTATAAGATTTCCGTACAAAATGATCTGAATACTTATTTTGTAAATATTTTCAAGATGAATATATAAATTTGAAATCCCTTAACATAGTTTAATTTAATATCAATGATTAATTATATCAAATAGGAAGTACTAATAAAGTAAAATTCCTGAAAAAATCAAAGTATAAAATTGCAGTAAATTATGCTTAAATATGTACTTAAATGATAATTTTAAGTAAAATATGTAGGAAAAAGTTTCTAAATGGATAAAAAACATGTAATCTGATGCAATAAACATAATGTGTGAATAGATTGGTAGTCTGACAATATTTTTGATAATCTTGTATATACAGGAATCAGTAGAGTGAAAATTAATGAAAAAATTAGGGTGCGGCGAAACTTTTGACCAGGGGTGTTTACTCTTAACTATTGGAAGGTCAATGACATAGTTTTTAATAATTTTTCAATAACATAGTTTCAATGACATAGTTTTTAATAACTTTTCAATAATTTTTTTTATAGAAAATAATTAATTTTAAAATATTTTTTCAATTGATAGATAGCAAAAGAAGCAAAAGAATGTGTTCAAGAATGTGTATCAGAATACATAAGTTTTATCACCAGCGAGTAAGTTATATCAGACTACATACAGTTTCTAACTAGCAAGTTTGATTGTAAGTTTTAAAAAATATATTTAACTAGATTCTAATTTTGTTGTTGCATTTTTAATTCAAATTTTACTCTTTTTAGAGCTGCCGAACGCTGCCAACAGGAAAAGAGGAAGACAATTAATGGTGACGATATTATTTACGCAATGACAAGCTTAGGTTTTGAATCTTATATTGAACCATTGAAAACATTTCTTATTAAATATAGAGAGGTGTGTAAAATTACTATTTAGCAAAGCATCAATCGTTACCATTTGATTCACTATTATTGGGTTAAATTCTGTATTTGTTAGCTATGATTTTTAAGTTAGTATGGCTCTAACGAGATATATTAGATAACTAGGTATTTTGGTACATGAAGTAAATTCATTTTTAAGATTTTAGAGCAAACAAATTAAAAAATACAAAGATTATTTACCTCTAACAACTTGATATTAGCTGCTCTAAAATCTTTAAAAAACAATTTAGTTCATGCACCAGAATACCTAGTTACTTAATTATATCTACCAACCTAAAAACCATAGCTCACCTTATTTAATTTCATTTTCAAATATTTTTGAAATTTGTTGTGGGAGAGCTAACCGTCATTAAGTTTGTTTAATTCATATATTTTAACTAAATATGTAGATGATTTTTACTACTGAAAATCTATTTTTAGATTCTTAGTCCACTATTCGCTTTTTTTCTATAAAAATGTTGCACCATGAATTAACAAAAACTGAAAATTTATTTAGTCTATTTAATAACTTTCAAATGATGACTGTCAACGAAACTAAAACAGCTTTTTATAGTCCCTCGGACACTTAATATACACTAAAGTGTATAGGTTTTGGACAGGTAAAATTAGAATAGTGATTTATTTGGCCATTAATTTTATGTGTTAATTAATAATTATAGTTGATAATTTTATTATTTAATCAATACTATATTTTATCAATATAATTTCAAATGTAAGAGTGTTCGAAACACCTGTGGTGGTTGATCGAATATCCTAAACGGACAGGGCTTCTCAAAAAAAGAAATGTTCCATTGTTTTTCGTTCTAGTAAATGTACTCGATTGAGTAAATTTGTCATTGTCTAGTTAGTCGAGTGCAGACCTGTTTCACGTGCTCCGATAAATTAGCTTCGTTCGACATTTTAACACACTCGGTTTTTATAGAGTTTTTGAATGCACAAAATAAATCAACACATTTAAAAATAATTTTAAACGTAGTGAGCAGAACGTTCAAAATTGATCCATGCTAATGACGAAATATTAAAAATTATTGATTTTTCTGGACTGAAATAAAATACTTTTTTCTAAATACGAAACAAAACATTCTATTTTGGTCAAACCTGAGATTTGTATCTGGAAATAGCGTTTAAAATTGTTAATGTTATTTCCAATCCTAACGTAGTATCAATTGTATTTTAAAATTTAAAAAAATCCAGTCTACATTACTCTGAATAGCCAACTAGTAGAACAAGTTAAGAAATTCAAATACTTAGGAAGAATAATTACATCAGACGGAAGATGTTATGAAGCAATTCGAACTACACTTGCATGGCAAAGACAGCATTTACAAAAAGAAGAGAACTTCTAACTAAGAGTCTGAGACGTGGGCGCTATATGAAAAAGCAATACGAAAAAAAATCGAACATTTCAAATATGGATATGCAGAATGCAGAAAATCTCAGGACAAGACAGGAAGACAAATGAAGAAGTCTTATCGGATATCAATGAAAGAAGGAACCTACTAAATACAATTGCCAAGTGTAGATAGGTGATATATTGAGAAGAGATAACCTACTGAAAACAGTCTCTGTAGGCAGATTTCTAGGAAATAGAAGCCAAGGCAATCCAAGGAAAAACATGTTAACGGATCATCTTCAGATCTTAAGGAATTGGCACGTAATAGGGAACAGTGGAGAAAGTGGAATCCATAGACATGGCCTTGTCCCAAGACAGAGAACAAGATAGATCGGTTTTAATTTGTACGAGCTATAAATGTCGAAAAATTAGCCCATTTTCAGAAGTCTTATAATACTCTGGCAAGGCTAGATAGCTTATAGATATCTATGTTTTCATGTACTCGAATAATGTATATTATCATATACGTCTTTTATTTAAAAAAATCAATAACATACTATTGAGTTATTTACGATTTTGTGAGCACGATTTCTATATTTCATTAGTCAAATTTTGTAAATATTTTATTTTCTAATAAGTTTCGTATTATACTACACCCCTTGAAAAAATTTACTATACCACTTTATATTTTTCATAAATTATTGAAGAAATTTAATTTAAATTGCACAGTAATTACAATAATATTAAACAATCAAAAGGTTGTAGACCTCTTAGACAATTAGTATATCATTTTGTATATCAATATTGAATTGAATATTAGGGCAGTCGAGGCTCGACCATTCCTTCCTTATGCGCGCAGAACATTTTCCGCCAGGCTACTTTGTGCTTGATCTCGCCAGCTGAATGCAGGTTTGTATGATGCTTGATGTCATTGAGAATTCTGGCTGGAGGTCTGCCTCGGGGTCTTCCGTTTTCTGCTGGAACCATTCCAAAAATACAGTCATGCTCGAGCGAATGGTTGCTAGCCACGTGACCGAAATATTTTCCTTTTCTGTTTATCGCATTATTTATAATATTTCTTCTCATTCTGAGCTGATC
>JAUYWI010090886.1:0-12299 GCA_034780595.1 Parotoplana pacifica | reverse complement strand
CTTGTTGGGCCTCATCAGCCAGGCATAATCACAGCCTGTGCAATATAAAATGTTCGTATATTTCATATCAAAGCATAGAAGCAAAGAAAATTTGCAAATTTTTGCATAAAAAGTGGAAGATAATCCGAAGAAACGTCTTTTTATTAAAAGGCACCCACGCTGCCAAAACAGGTCCCGGCCAATTCATGTGATAAGTTCAGAAGTGTGATTTGACCCAGCTATTGTGAGGAGGAAAAAATTACATCAAATTGCATTCTAAAGAAACAAATCACTATCGAAACCTCTGGAAGTTTGGTAATGATATTCGATGGAACAATGCCACCATCAACCCAAGCAACAGTAGGCAGTAGCGTGGCCCAATTTGGCCTTGCATGTCCCAATTTACCCCGTTTCAATACCCAAATATGATATGCAGTTTCTGAAATCTTTAATTAATACATCTGACATTCAGATTCTATTACAAAATATATCTGGTATAAAAACTATCATTGAAAATCACAAACAAAGCAATACATTAAAAAATTAAATTGTCCCATTTAGGTGGGTCTCCCCCATCTATCCATAATCATTAATTGGCTAAAATTTATTCAAACAATTTCTATGAGTAGGATGCAGTAGCTAGAGAGAAGCAACATAGATATTGAAATTCACAGTAGTCTGGCAAAGCAGTAGGTACCTACCATCTTTGAAAAATTCATTGACCGAATTTAAAAAAATCAAAATGTGTACCAATCTAGGGACGCAATGACGTCATCAGGTCCCAAATTTAAAGTTTGTCCACTGCACTTCAGACTCGCAGTGTACAGTAGGCCTACTACACAAAATTCATAAATATTTTTAAAAAACAACTTTTAAATATTGATTTTTGCCCTCCTAAAGTCAATTTTTATTTCTAAAACTATTGATTATCAATGAATCTTTCCAAAATACCTTTCTACCAAATAAAAGTGTTTATCAAGTAGAAAGTGTTCCCACAACTGTAAAGTAAACAATTAATTTTTATTCACAAGCAAAACCACTACGAGACCGGTTTCGACCTTTTTGGGTCTCATCAGTCGTAGGTAGGCTTGAACCTGGACTGTCAGCGTGTTGGACGTGTGCCTTACCCACTGAGCTATCCAGGCTGCTGGTGAATCGAGCAGTAATTATTATTCTATGATCTGTATATTAGTTTTGGGGTATTCTAAGATCAAGCAGCCCACATTTGCTACTACGATTTTACTTTGTAAAACAACCTCCCCCGTTTAGTTTCAGTTATGTGACCAAACCAGTTAACCCCTGATAGTAATGCTTAAAAATACTTAGGGCATATTTCCTCCCTTCTCGTAGGTTGAATAGGTTGCAATTTAGTACACAGATACTTTTCTTGTTTTTAAAGATTTGGCAAGAATCTTTTTATTCGAAAATAATGATAGGGGTTTAACTAGTGACTGATGACGTCATCAGGTCAGGTCTGTCCAATTGAAGGAAACAGACCAGACAAATATGTCAAAACTAATATTGATTTTAGCACCAATTTTATTGATGGAAATCATTTAAAGATTATAGTTTTATTAATATAATAAACTAATTCCAAATATTTGGAACTTATAAATACCGATTCAGCTTCTAAAATAATTTTAATACTAATTTTCTCAATTCTGGTGTATTCAGGATGAATGCACTAGATACTTACACTAGTACCTATTTCATAGTATAAATCTTTGTTTCTTTTTTAGATATGCCATTTGCGCCAGACGCAAGAACGCAAATTAGTTGAGATTGAAACAAAATTTGATAAAAAGATGTTTGATCAATATGACGAATTGGATTTAAGACGCAAGACTGAGATCCACGAAGTTGAGGAAAGGAAGGGAGTACAAATTCAGACGCTTATTCAGAATCACGACAAAGCTTTCTCAGAGATGAAAAACTACTACAATGATATCACACTCAATAATTTAGCACTCATAAATACATTAAAGGTACCTGAATTTTGTTTTAAAGTCGGTATATTCAAAATAAATCTCACTGGAATAAAATCCTTGAAAGTGCCTTATAAGTATAGTTAGAATTGTTACTCTGAATTAAATATTGGCGCTAAGTAGAAATTTAATTAAATAATAATAATGATAATTAAAAACCAAGAAGGTCAAAAAGTATGTTAGCTTTTACTATATTAATGTTAGTGTGGTTTTAGATAAGTTATATTTTATAATATTAGAGCTAACAAAATTTGTGGAAATTTCTTGTAATGTCCAATATCCATAATTTTGCTTCTAAGGTACTCAAGAATTTGAATTTGTATTATTTATTTCCAGATGTATATTGACTTTGTTAGCTCTAACATTTTAAAATATTATTTATCTAAAAACACAATAACATTCATGTACCTGTAGTTTATTGGTGATAACCAAAATGATGTCACTTAGTTTATGGTTTTGAGTTAGCACACTTTTTGACCTTTTAGTCTTTAATTTCCATTCTTTTAGTACTAAATTCATGTAATTTGGGGTTGCTTTGTAAAAGTTATGATACTAACCAAGGTTGTAATCAAATATCTTTAATAATTATAGTTATATAAAAAAGGATTGTTTCTCTGTCATATTGGTGACTCTAGTAACAGTTGCTAAGTAGAAGAAAATTTATTAAAAGAAAGTTCATATATGGTACCTAAGGTTTTTGTACTTAAATACTCATAAAAACAAAAATTGTTATATGCGATGTAAGAAATCATTGTTGTTATGCAATATAGGCACCCTTAGCAACAGTTCCTACGAGAAAACTATTACGAATTAAAATGTTGTATATAGTAACTAAGGTTTTACATAGTCAAATACCCATATATTTGTAAAAGTAGCTTGTTGCTATGCCATATTGGTCTCATTAGAAAACTCTTCTAATTGGAAAGTTGATTAACGAAAATATACTATAAGGCAAATAAGGTTTCATTGTTATATGGAATATATTTGTTGCTATGATGTATTATTGTTCCTATGCAATATTGGTGTCCCTAGCAAAAGTTCTTAAGAGAAAAGTATACGTATTAAAATTTTATATAGCTTGTTGCAATGTCATATTGGTGTCCCTAGCAAAAATTGCTAAGTGGAAAGTTGATTAGTAGAAAGTTAACATATGGTAACCAAGGTTTCATGTGGTCAAATACCCATATAACCACTGTTAAATAGGATACATTTATAAACAAAATCCTTGTTGTTCTGCAAGATTGGCGTCCCTAGCAACCGCGCCAAAAAACTGAAAATGGATTTTTAATCGTCACCTCAAAATTAGTCTAGGTACGAAATTTGATTAAAATCGATTGATGTTTAGACTATTATATCGGTGATGAAGAAGAAGAATCAAAACAAGAAAAAAACAGATTTTGAGATGCTGTATATTCTAAACTATACTTTACCGATTTTGATATAATTTGGCACATGTATACCTACGCCATCTGTTGTTTATCAAATAGTGTGAATTTGAAGTCAATGAACTATTTCACTTTTAAATGGCCTATAAACCATTAGGGAAAGGCTAAGCTTTAGAGCTAACAGCTAATTGCCATTGGCTTAGATAATTTGTTTATTGTAAAAGAATGTTACAAAAGTTGCCAGAGGCTGCAAAGGCATCTCAATGTAGGCATTTAAAAATTTGATAGAGGGTCAACCTGTTTTTAACTCCTAAGAAATAAACATTAAAAAATATGTATTTTTATAACTATGTACTTAATGAATATTTATTTCTAAATAAATTTCTATGTGTTATATTGCAATAGTATTAAATAAAATTTTTAATGCGGTAACTAAAATATAATGTGGTCAAATAGGATTAAAGCATAGAAACTCTATTGGGATGGATCTGTAAAAAAAACTTGTTACACATGGAACATAATATGTACAATGAAAAGATGCATTGATTTTGAATCTTGATATGGGCTCAGCTACTGGCCGATGATGTCATAAGAGCCAACAATTAAAGTTTGCCTTATGGACCTCTAATTTTGTGTAGGTATGTGCCAACGTAACCAGTAAAGCTTGGTTCACATTGGCAGTCCTTTTGTGAGTTGACAGTGGCGATTAAACCAATAGGATGGAATCAATTGCTTTTTTTATGTCCATGTGCGCACTTTGGTACCTATTTTGTGTATGATACCATTCTACTTAAAAATATCTACAGGATTGCTTTTCCTGGAATCTGTATATATTGACATACCTAGTAATTGAAATTTTTAGTCAGGATTTTGTCATAGTCCATAATATTTTATTTTAGTAATTCTATAAGTTTTAATTATTTTCTAATTAATTAAAAGTAAATAATAAATATTTTATTAAATTATTTATCTTATTATCATATACACCACAGATAATACATCTTTTAGTTTAATATTTTAATTTTGATAATCTACTCTAATAATTACCTAGACAATTACCTAGATCGGGCGACATGCGGCAGTCAAGTACATATGTATGTAGGTATTATCTCCCCAATTTATTCTCATTCATCTTACTACTGCCTTCATCTGGCTAGCTTATTTCTAAGTGAATAGCATTGTACCAATAGACATCTACTTGACACCATGCTATCAGTCGCTTTATACTCGTATGTGAACACAAATTAATCGCTGGTATCAAAACTATTAAACTCTAAAGATTAAGCGACAACTACAATAGAGACAAAACTAAAGAACTACAAAACTACTTGTTGTCGATCGACTTTTGGTGTGAACCAGGCATGTGGTCATCAATTTCATTTTATTTTGTATTTATTTCTCCTATAGGAACAAGTTGAGGAGATGCGTAAGAAAGAATCGATAATGCAAATTACAATGTCTGAGATTATGGCAGAAAACAGACGTCTTCTGGAGCCCTTAAAGAAGTCGGAGGAAGAAAATGCTGAATATAGACGGCAGTTGGAAAATTATGAGAATGATAAGAAGGCACTCAAAGTACGAAACAGTAATTTGTGTGTGAATAGAAAGAACAAAAACATACTTTTATTTAGTGCATTCTAAATCACAATTTTTTATGGTTTACTTAATATCAGAAACAATTACTATGACTATCTTTAATTGTAATATAGGGAGAGTATAAAAACAGAGCTTGGTAGTTTTAAATATGGACTTTTGTTTTATATATTCTTTTTGTCTATACCATTGCCATTTTGCCTGATATAATTTGTTATGTTTTGCATTTGGTTGCAGATCTATTTGTACATACTTAGTTGTACGATAGTCTATAAAAGGTTTTTCATCAGATTTTCTAATTAATATTCTTCTAGCTTGTGAAAGGTCGGGTCAAAGTTTTGGAAACAGAGTTGAAGCAGATGGACTGGGCACATGAATTATTGGAACAGCGATTCCACAATGTAAGTTGTAACTTCTTGCACAATAGACAAATTTCACACTAACTTCCGCTAAGAACTTTTTAGGCCTATCTTCAGTTTTTATTTATTCAGCATGAACACAAATATGTACGAGTATCAGCAACCATGTACTGCAAGATTCTGACTTTTTGTGTATACCAAAAAGACCAAATGTTAGATCAAACCTTAAAAATTGTGATAATGTTTTGGGTATTTATCTCCTATTAGATATTTGTAAGGACTATTATGCTTATAGATAAATAAAGTGCCAAAGCTAACACCAAGAATGATTCGCAGCTCGAAATAAAAACATGAAACTGGATTTAGTTTCTTGTTGTCCCAGGATCAAAAACCAAATTGTCTGTGCTAAAATAATAATCATATGAGCTAGAAGAAAATTTTCTAGATCAAAATGAAAATTGAGGTTTGAGTGCAAAATATACAGTTTTATAAACAAAAGAGAAGACATTACATTTTAAGAACATAATTGTGTTACTTTTTTATTTATGTTGTTTGCCGAATATGTTGTCTTTGACATTAGTAATATTATATCTATTGATTTTTGTTCTAGACAGAGACCGAACGTGATCAACTTTATCGTCGTTTTGTGCATTCCATTCATGAAGTGCAACAAAAAAGTGGCTTGAAAAATCTGCTGCTAGAACATAAACTAAAATACCTTTACAGTGTGTTGGAGAAGAAAGATGTACAGTTGGGTGAGGTGTTGTCTGCGTGTAACATTGATCCAAAAGCATTGAAGGTCGTTACAGCCAAATTAGAGGTATTCAATTTTTTTAATGTAACCACCCAATTATCTCACAAATAATGATTTCCATGGCTGCTCCCCAAATAATTATCTTAAAATTTAAATAAAATGGATGCCTTTATAAATTTATGATTTAGGACCTACAGAAATCCATTTTATTTAATAATGATTTGCTATACATAAAAATCGTTGGTACATAGTAAGGTAGGTATGTATGTATTTCGCCGCTCAATGAATTATTGCACTAATGTGTATAGTATGTATTTAGAACGTTTTGTATAAAACAAAACCATTTACTGTTTTCATGGCTTACACATCTTATGTTTATATATTACAGCGTATTTTGGAAGGCAAAAATACTGCTATCAAAGATCTTCAGTATGAGTTATCACGAGTTTGTAAGGTAGGATTCTGTTAATAATTTTAATTTGAATATTGTATATTTAAGATACTTTAGTTTGTTTAGCAATTAGAATTTAAAAGAATCCTGCTTCTATATACCGACCAGTTTGCAGGCTGCTATAAATTTTTCTTAAAAAATACTATAGAAGCATATTTCATATAACTTTCTACTGTCTGGAAAATTTTATCGCTAAATTTTCAAAGGGAAAATTTTATCACTAAATTTTCAAAGGGAAAATTTCTTTTAGATAAAAAATTCTTTATAAAAATGTCTGTCTTTAATTCAGGCATTCAACGATCTCAAGGAGGTTTATGCCGGAAGGATGAGCGACTATGTGGGTCCCACTGCTATGGACGACTTTGGATTCATACCACTGAAGGCCGAAGGACAGGATCCCCGGCAGTTGGGCAAAGGACCAGCCGGACTTGTTTCATTACCTCCTTTGTGAGGACTCTGGGATAACGATTTCAGTTTTTTCTCATTGTAACACCAAATTGTAATGTCAAAGCAATCTAATACCTTGTGGTCGCCCAGGGCATAAAACGTTTTGGACTGTTACCCCTCCTTTCAAAGATCGCGTGACGGCGCTTTGGACTTGTATTACTTATGACCTAGTTACATATGTCCTAGTGTATTTGAAGCCAATTGGTCAAAGTTCAATTTTTGGACTTGATAAAAAATCACAATTGTACCAAATTACAACTCAATCAGAGTGTTAATTTTAAGGGGAGGTAAATATTTTTGTTCTGGCTATCACGAGGTAAATCTTTTAGGTGACTTCCAGAGGTCAATAAGAACTTTGAAGATATAACCGTATTTTGAGATAAAGTTAAAGAAAAAAATGACTATCGTAGGCCGAAAGTTGAATTTTTATTTTCAGTAAAACTTCTCACATCAAATTCTCTATGAATATCTGGCATTGATAAAAATCTCAATTTTTTGTTTGTTTTAAAGGACTAGATTTTAGGCTTATTTCATACAAACAACATTTGTTGTATTCACATCTAAAACAGTATGTATACCTACGTGTTAATACACTATCCTACCAAAATAAGTTTTTAAAAACTAATTATATATAGCTTTTAAATTCTTATTTTAGCAGGATGTTGCATTAACACTTATGACTATGTTTCTGTCAAACATAAATATACCAATAGTTTTGAATATTTGAATACCAATATGTATTTCAGTAAGTATTTGTTCACGGTTACTTGTCTTAATATATTTGTATATTACTATCATACTTATCAATATGCAATGTAAATGTTAAGAATATTGTTCATAATACGATTGAAATTTTAATCAAATATTTCTACAGGACAATAAATACGGCAAAAATATATTTATAGGACAGTACTTTTGTTTTACCCTCTGTATAGGAATGACATAATTCAATTTGTGAGAAAATGAATAGAATTATTTTTAAATTCTACTGATAGCGTGAAAAATTGTCACTGAATTCTAGGCCATGTCGGTGAATTTGACCGCCTGTGATAAAACATAATTATCTATGCAAGAATATATTATACCTAATTATTACATTTATGTATAGGTATACAAAGTTGAATGACTACCTCAACTGTCTCCCCATTAAGTGAAATATCTACCTGCTCCTCTTTTCTATGGCCAGCATAATTTTGTCTTCTTTGTATTAATTTTCATGTTAGGTCAATGACCAATTCAACGTAAAATTCGTATTTCAGTGTTACATTTCTCGTTATTATACATAACTAGGTATAATCAATAATTGACTATAATTAGGTATAATTGTGTTTTTTTTCACAGACGGTCAAATTCACCGATACGCCCAATATTTTTGGGTTTGGACTGTTTTATTTGCGATTTATTTTAAATTCAAAATAGGTAGCTTTGTTTATTAAGAATAAAATTATTATTCAAACTTTTCCAGGAGTTGCTAAAATAGTAGTCCCTGGGATTTTCTAACTATCAGTTAAAATTGTGTAACGATAATTCAATAACAAGCAGTAATAAAAAAATAGTCAGTAGCAGTACAGCTACGCTAAAATATTATTTGATATTACATTTTTAAATTGAATTCTTATAAAAAAAATTTCTGCAAAAACTAATTATGTGTAGTCTGATTTTTGTTGTATTCACCTAAGTTTTGCTTCTGTAAATGCAATATCAAAATATGTATTTGTAGTTAATGTTAAAACATGTCCGTTTTATAGCACTTACATTTTGAAAAACTGAACTAATTATTTATAATTATCTAAGTAATTAAAGTTTATATGACGTGATGAAATTGTATCCGTTCTCGACAACATCCTTGGTTTCAGCAATTTTAAAACTGCAGTTGGCGACGGGAAACTTGTTTTGACAATTTGATTGTTTTACTGTCAGTTCTTCTAATTTCGTATGATATCGACATAATATGCCTGTTTAAGTATGTTAATTAATGTAAACCAATATCTACATATATAATTAAAAATTAATTATATTATTCTATAATTAATTAGAATTCTCTCTTTCTAAATATGAAATGTATGAATTGAAACAAAATTTACCTATATATTTTAGTATGATATGTTAAGTATTTTTATTTTTAATTTATGCTATTATTTTTTCAGAAACTCTAAATGCATTTTTATAATAGCTAACTGTGTATTGTTTAATTATTTATTTTCAATTTCCATTTTTACTATATATCGCATAGTGCAATTAAGTAAACTAATAAAGCTATCTTTAGAATTTTAAAACTTTTCCTTACATTTTATATGTAAGTTTTTTATAAAGTTTTGTTTAAAAAGTGATTTGGGATAGGTAGTGAATTTTAATATGATGGTCTGTATATTACATATTATATTTATCTGTTTCTGGCAGCATTCTATTGTACTCATAGATATGTACATATATGTCAGCATGACCAAATAATGACTATAAGCATTCTTTGGTCATATGCTGTCATCTATTTATAGAATTAACCATTCTAATCAACGATATAGAGGGGTATTGAGGCCGAAAAGGTTCCCCTATGATTTTTTATTAATTTGAATAAACATATACAACTTTAGAGAGCAATCATGATCGAACATGAACAACCTTGATTGTTCTCTATAAAATATAACAACCGTTACTAAATGAAAGAACGATTTTGATCGAACACGTGTTCTATCATGATCGTTTTCTTATTTAGTGACTGTTTTTTTTCAATTCATAGAGCAAATTTATGATTTCGTGTTCGATACTGATTTTTCTCTCATTTAGTGACGTTTCTTTCATTTTAAAGAGAACAATCGTGATCGTTTGTGTTTGAGCATGATTGTTCTCTCATTTAATGAGTGTTCTTTCATTTTTTGTGTAACAGTCATAATTGTTTGTGTTCGATCATGATTGTTCTCCGAATTTGTGCATGTTCATTTAAAATAATAAGAAAATCATAGGTGAACCCTTTCGGCCATCATAAGGGGGTGGAGGGGTGGAAGCAAAAGTTTTCTCAAAATTGCTCAAAATAACTCAACTTATTGACATGAAATTTGAAACCTATTTTTTTAAAATAAATTCTATTATGTGTGGGGTTCGATCCACTTAAGATTAATGAAAAATGAGGCCGGCTAGGCCAAAAATATTTTTTTTGTTAAAACAAATCATTTCAAGTAAACCAAGTAACATTTATTGAGGTCAGTTAGTACTAAATCAGATTAAACAGAATTTGTGTCTACATAATTACTGATCTCACTACAATAGAAGTCTAATATTTAACTCTTGGCGGACTTAGGGGCCACCCTAAGGTTTTTTTCCAAATTCCTCAATCGGCTGACATTTACTTGAAATTTGGAATCTGCGCACTAAATTCTTTTGCAGATTGTTTTACATCATTTTTTTGTTGCTGTAATGGTAGCAGAAAGGTAGGTATATATCAAGCAAACTATTAAACTGCTATTAATTGTCAAATGGGTAGTGTATCTTTGCACAGTACAGCTAATTATATACTTACCAACAGTTTATGAAATGATAAAAAATGTATATGTTATAAAAAAGATTTAAAAATGTGAGAGCTAGCTAGAGATGGTGTCTAAATAAAAACACTTGGTAGAAGGCAATACCAAACCACTACAGTTTTCCTGCTAAAACACCCAAATGTAAAATGAACACAACAACGTGACGTTAATCGGACCAACGTCATGCTCTGATCAAAAGATTAAAGCACCTTGGACTTGACATAGTTGGTACCTCGGAAACTATATGGAATGGCAGTGGACAATTCGACTGTCTTAACAGCACTATCATATTCAGTGGAATCGAAGAAAAGATTGGCTAAAGCGAAGTCGTCCTGCAAAAATCAATACCAAACCTTTCCTAATCTAAGTCTATGCTCATACTAACACTCATAATGAAGAGACTCGATTGCTTTTATGAGAAATTACAGTTCGTTGTTGAACCAGTCAAATCCAAGATGGGAGATTTTAATGCCAAAGTAGGGGAAGGCATGAAGCTGACTGGTGGCACTAGACGCTTTTGCCTTGGAATGCGAAATGAAAATGGACTAAGGTTAGTTGATTTCTGTACATCAAAACAAGCTAACTGTCATGAAGTTTCAATTAGAATACCCCAAGCGACAATGATATACATGAATTTTGCCAGACAAACAAGAAACCATAATGATTATATTATAATAGACGCAGCACCATACTCGATGTCCGCAGCAAAACAGGAGTCGACTGTGACTGATCACAAATTTATTGCAGTAAAATTTTGCACAAAATACCATCAAATAAAGAAAAAGAAACCAATTAAATGTTTGAACCTTGGAAAATAGACACCCAAATCTAAGCACCTAATTTGAAAATAAAACAAACCAAGCATTTACAATGGATGAGCAGGAAACAAAATACTCAAATAGAATCTGACAGAGCTATGCTTCAACTATTCAAAATGTAGCCACTAAGATCTTAGTACAGGTTGAAAGACCAAGAAGGGCAGATAAGTGGATAAGTGGAGTAACCTTCAAACTCATTAAAAGAGAGAAGAGTTACCCTCAAACACAGACAAAATAAGAAAATCAAAGATCTTATAAAGAAAATATAGAAAAGCCTCCCGGAGGACAAGAAAGCCTGGATAGAACAGGAATGTGCTATGATTGATGAATTTGACAGACTACATAAAGGGAAAACCATGTTTAAAGAAAACTGACTTCAAGGGAAAACAAAGATGGTGATACGCTCACTGAACCATTATAAGAATATAGTGCAGAGCTTTTCCGTAAACCATCAGAAGATTCTTACCACATTACAATCCCAGTCACACCGAGAAGGAACAGGCTCCTCTGCTCTCAGAAGTACAAAATACCAGCAAGAAACGTTATCCTAGCAGAACTTATCAAATGTTAGGGCGACTTGGCAACCAAATCCTTTCACAATCTTTGTGCAGATCTGGAATACAGAAAAATGGCCCGATGCTATGAAGGAACAAGAATTTGTTTTGCTCTACAAAGCAGGTAATCCGCACTATAGCTGTCATACCACATGTCATCAAAATTTTGCTTGACCGCATAAAGAGAAAGATTGACAGAGAACTCCCAGATGAACAAGCTGGTTTCCGAGCAGGAAGAGGTACCACAAACATGCTGCCAATTCTACAATCTGTGATTGAAAATATAAATGACATCAAATGGAGCCATCATCACATTCATCGACAATAGCAAAGAGAAGAGAATCTTTCAAGGAAGAAGGACGGTACCTTTGCAGTCGCCGCCGGGTGGTACCGGGGAAGGATGCATGTCCAGAGGCCCTTGCGAAAAGGCTGCAACTACCTGGGACCACCCCGGGA
>JAUYWI010090875.1:0-12299 GCA_034780595.1 Parotoplana pacifica | reverse complement strand
GTTTCTTCACCTCTTTCTCAGATCCACCATCTGCCTGAACTGTTGAACCCAGGTATTTGAACTCCTCTACCTGATTGTTCTTTGTTGTTTTAAATTTATAATATTTTTTTACTTTGTATTTCTGTTTTATAACAGCCGCTCGTTCTTTCACCCACCAAGTGCGAAGTCAATAGAGCGAAGTTTTATTTTAGAATGCTCGTACATTTACCTACTAATTAAGTTAGGCCACGCTCTCTGAGTGTTATTGGCCATTATCAATTTTTAATTTTGTCTTTGAATCTTTCCCAGGTAGGTACACGTGTACTAAATTCAGTTTTTAACCTACATATATTGTATCACTGTATCATTTGATACACTTTCTTTGATCAAATGACCAAAGTTTTAAATAAAATATTAGTATTTTTTTTTAAATAGAGAATTATTCTAGCATTTTTTTAAAAATTTTAAGATAAACATTTTACATTTTTTTAACCTTTCAGAGGACCAAATTTCAACCCAATCGATACATGGGGATTATTAACACACTCTCGGATTTCATACTTTCTGTGTCGATTGAACTGAAATTTGGAAAGTTTAATTAACAGAAAAAATGGAAAACATCGATAAGGACGGGCAAGCTAGGGGCCGGTGACGTTTTCCCTTTTTTGATTTATTGGGACATAATACAAGCATGTTAAAAGCAAAACAATTTATTGTTGTTATTTCTGGTAGCGGTACAATATGGGTTACGGGGGCAAGATTATCCCTCTCCCGATCGACCTATGGAAGGTTACCACATAATTGACCTGTGTTATACTAAACTACCCAATAATAATTTGAACATCTTGTTTATACTACAATATGTGTATACAAAATTCTACTGCAGATTTAATAAATTGATTTATGCCATACAACTGGTCAGAATGCAGACTGATCTACACAGGCATATGTGTGGTTTTCATTTACTCCACCAGGATTCTCTGTCTTATCTTTTTAGGGAATTTATTTGAAAATGTAAGTCTTTATAACGAGAGAATATTATGTGATCAAATCCCAAGCCACATAAGGGACGAAATATATTATAGTACCTCGTGTTTGAAAATTTTATGTCACACAAATAGAACCTAATGACACTTTTATTCATTTGAGAACTGTCATTATCACACATCGTTTGACGTTTATTTAACATCAAATGAAAATGTATTTACCAAGTACGCTATATATTTCAGGGACAGTTTACATACAGGTAATGTTTAACTGATGTATATTATTGATCGTAAAATTCATTACCAATAATCTTGATAATTACATGACTGTAGGCATAGACTATTTGCTTAACCGTAGACTGTTGACAAGTCAACAGAAATTGGCATCCTATAACAAATTATACTACTTTTCCATCTGTCCAATTTCTGGAGTTTGACTGGCCAAACAAAGCCATTTCTTTGATTTAAATATATATACATCTACACTGTAGTAGGTTTATCAGTACCTACTATAGAGCTGACTGTATGGATGGTTGTATGATTTTTTTTATACAATACCACATATGGCCTTTGATCTGGTTTATCGCTGTTCCTATGGGGAAGGCCAAACCGCCCAGGTATACCAGGTTATCGTACCCAAGCTGGGTGATTTTCTCTTCTATGTTTAATGACCCTACTTATCATACTGATTAAACTAGTACATTTTACATATATTAGATCTAAGCTATTAGATAAACTACAGGAGATATTGGCTTGGTATATTGCCATGTTGATAGTATGTAGTTCAAAATTGAAGGCGTAGAGAGCTAGATAGATCAGAATGTAAATGCTTATTTAAGTTGACAAAACATTTGTTCTGTTAAATAAAGAAGAGTTGAGGTTTTTCAACATACCTACCTATGTAGTTTTAAGATAATTAGTAAAAATATAGCCTCCTATTTAACCACTTTGCATAATGTGTTTTGCCATGGGATTTTCTTTTAAATTTACCAAGTGCCACAATGGAATGTTTAACAACCAGATTGTGGCTTAATGTCCTACCTACATTTGCTTATAATAATAAACCAAGCTAATAATACAGTCAGTCCCCTTGTTATATATTTAATAATACGAAAATTTGCATTAATTGTCGGCAGATTTCTCTTCTAGGTTGGACTATCAGTCTATTCTCTGAGATTTTCTGCTGAGAGTACTAATAAAAAACCAGGCACACTTTGGAAAATATACTACTTATCTATATTACTCGCAAATGATAGCCCAGGACTGCTGTTTCGGCCTTGTTTGGCCCCATCAGCCAGGCATAATCACAGTCTGAGCAATATAAAATGTTGGTATATTTCATATCAAAGCACAAAAGTAAGGAAAAATCGCATGCAGCAGCACAGGAAGAGATAAAGTAGAAGGTAAACAGAAGAACTATATTGGAAAGCCTGACAAAGCAGGTCCTGGCCAATTAATCTGTTAAGAGTAATAATGAAAAAACAGGTATACTTTGATAAAAATATACTACTTATTTATATTAATCGCTAATGGTCGGCAGATTTCCATTCAGGTTGGATTTATCTGTCTACTCTCCGGGCTTTTACAGAAAATGATAAACGAATTTCCCATAGCTGTATCGCTGTACCTTATCACTGGTACATAAATGACAATTAATCAGATTTTTTGAAATACAGACAACATCGGAGAAAGCTCTATTTAATAAATTATTTTTAATTAAGATAAACATGCAACTACTGTTTTTTGCTTATTATTGTTTGGTTTTCCAGATAGTAGGTAGTTGAACAAAATATTAAAAGTTGGGTACCAATAAAGTACAAACTTCGTTACAGTATGCAATATCAGAGGTACCTACTAACTCTGTTTGTTTGTACTAATAGATGTCACCTGAAACGCATGTAATAATTCCTGAATAAAAAAGTTTACCACAAAGATCTTCGTCATAACGTATGTGGTTCTCTCAAATGTTGGTATTATGGGACATTTCTTATACAGATTTAGAAGAGGTTAAGCTTATTCCAATAACTTTTATTTAAAAAGATCAATGGAAATTAATCAATAATCGATTGTTTATTATATTTCGAAACCCCCTGACTTAAAAGAATTCATTTGAAATGTGTTTCTCAGATCTAGCAGTTTTTTGTTTAGATTGAATAATGTATTATGTAGACCACAAGAGAAGAAAGTGTAACAGCCTCGACTCTTACAAAAATAATATGTTGATTGTTCTTACTCTATGATGGACTATAAAAATTTTAATAAGTTAAAAGGGTTCACAAGAAACAATGATTTTCATATTTTATCATACTAACTTGGTAACCGTTTGATTTCAATTCGGCATTGTGATAAAACAATTTAGATATGACAGCTTGTGGGAATCAACCATAAAATCTATCACAAATCGATAACCTAATGAACCTTTGCTCATATCCTGCAAGAATGTTGGTTGTCCACTTGAAACAAATAATATTATAAGCAAATCATGTGTCACATGCCTGCAATTATATTATGCACATGTTATAATGTTTTATCATTTTACGAGTTTCTTCATTTACGTAGTAGTAAGCATATAAAATCCATTTAGTATATCCAATTAGAATATTAAGAACAACTTACAACAGAGGTCACTGTGTAGGGTATTTTGGCAAGAAGACATAATTTAAGAAACTTACAATTTCTACTCAGTGATAATAGAATAACTCTTTTTATAAGTTTACTATTTTATTTATAAATGAAATTAGTATTTCAAACAAAAATATTTATATTATTTTTCAAAACTCGTACTTCTGAATATTAACAAACTTTTATCACGAAATGAAAAGTAGGTATAGTATCAAATCGAATTAAATGAAATCCATATAAGATACTAATTTTGAGATCAAACTTTCAATTTCCTTCCTCGTTTCTTGTTGGGTTTGTAGCCTTAAATTAACTTTGCTGCGTGATATGAATATATTTCTTTTTAAATTAATTGAAATTTACAACTCTTTTTTATTGAATTATGGATTAAAATTGTTATCATTTGTCCTTATTTACATTAATCAATGGCGATCATGTTTTTCATTCAGTTAGTGTAGCCAATATCAAAAATTATATTCTAAAGAATTAGGTTGTCTATAGAAATTGCGTTTTGACCTGACTTTTGAATGTTAAATCTGTTTTATTTTGATTATTAAATTGATACAGAATGTGAATGTAGAAAAACAACAGTTAAGCAATTCAATAAAATGACGTATTAAGAGAATAATTTTCTCACTTTCATGTAAATACATGAGATAACCAACCATGGCTCATATTTCTTATTGTAAATTGGGGTATTTCGTCTTCCAAAATGGATGAACAACATGCCATATTGGAAAAACAAAAGTTCTGCATTCTTTTAGTATGGAAATCCACAATATTACAACAGACAGAAAATAAATAAATTAATTGCATGTTTACTATATCCGCATCCAGTCTTTTGTATTCTTATTTGTGGAACTAATAGAAAAACACAGTTTTTAAGAAACAATCGTATAATAATAATAATTTATTTTTTGATATACCAATGAACGAATTAAACAAAACATTATATTATTATTCATAACTTACGAGTTTTTTCGTTCATACATATCGAAATCCATAAACTCGATCTTGATTCGATCCCCTGCCCTTCCTATCAGTCGGTAAGTGCAGTTCAGATAATTGGGATAGAGACCGGGATACGTGGGAGATATGATAAATCCTTCACGACGAGACTTGAGTCCACTAGGTTTCCCATTTATTTCATAATTACAGCTGAATGGATTGGCTCTGTCCAGAAGTTTACCTGGCGAGTATGGTGCTGAAAAACAATTTGGTATTAATAGGTCTCACTATTTTACATAGTTTTAGGGTGATTAATAAATGATTATGCTTTTTATTCATAAAATCTACCGTTTCGTTTGTAAATTTCAAGCTCTTAGAGTCATAATTGCAAAGTCACAGATGTGGGTGAAAATAAAGTTGTGGCTATTGTGATATTACTAACTGATGATAACCGACTTTTATTTATTCTCCTTGTTGTAGCAGCCTATTTCATAGCAACTGGACCTACTCCATAGCAACTGGGAATTATTTACTATGATGCTGATTAGTGCAGCTACAATAAGAAATTTTCAGTATGAATAAATTTAGGGTGGAATTCTTAAACACTTTTTCAATTTTCAAAGTTTTCTTCAACTACCAGACTCCTTTGATATTTTCATGAAGGATTCCTTGAGTAGGAATTTTTAAGAACTCCACCTTTAATGTTGATCATACTCAAAACTAAATCTAATACTATTTTTACACAGAATAATATATTTTTGTAACTGCTCAAAATCTACGGCACTTATTTTCATATGAGCCATTGAGAGAGAAGTAAACAGTCAACATTACTGATAGAAATATTGTCAAAAAGAAATATAATTTGCTATTCTCGACAATCCAAGCCAATTTGTTTGTTCGATAGTTTATAGAAGCAATAATATGGAAATGAAATTATCATTCACAAATCTGTGCAGATGCTTTCCTTGACGCGAAAATGTTGTGGGGAACAAAATTAGCCACCCCGATGGTGGAAAATATTTTATAGATTAAAGATGATGCATACTGGGTAAATTGAATAAGAAAATTAATATAATCAAGCTCGACTATTTAAATTTATTTTTGGTATGAAATGAAAACTAAATGTAGAAGGAAGCTAAATTCTAAATATTATTATGAATACGATATTAGTAAATAGTACCTAGGTCAACGAAAGTATGATTTGAAATATTCTCGAAGAACATTCACTGTCATTTCTTTTCTGTCATTAACAAAACAAAGCCTTTATCTCGATAATGTAATTTTAATTGATTTTGGTTTTAAAGAATTTAGAAGATATTTATATATAATTGTCTGAAAAGATGTACATTATATATTTTCCTAATGTAATTTATACATATTTATACATATCTACATGTGTAGAATAAAATAAAAAGTATAATTATTATATTTTTAAATGGGAATAAAATGCATTCTAATCTATTTTTAATATGATAAGCAATTATTTGTTAAATACACTAGTTAGAAATTATGGATACTTTAGTGTTTAGTGGATAATATTCAACAAAACTAAATATATTTGTTAAATTCTGTCACTTTCAAGGTGATATATTTCAAGCAAGTTAATGTTCAATAACCACCTAATGTATATTTCCGAGCTGCAAAAAACATATCTATTATAAACTGAACTGATTATTATAATTTATTTTAGCATTTACAAAGTCACATAGGAATAAAAAAGGCAGGGAGCTTGTTCAGGTTAATCACCACAAAATTTATATTAAAATACAGGTAGGAACTTATTTAAAATAATTCGAATAAAATTTAGAAATATTTACAAAATATATTTCTTCACATTCTTGATTTATCCATTTTTCTTTTGCTTCATAGCATAAAAAGAAAAATGGATAAATCAAAATCAAGAATGTGAAGAAATTGAACAAAAGAAGAACAGAGATAGTAAATATATTCACCAGAAAATCAAAGAAGTGACGGAAGAGACAAGTATGCTCCTTTTTTATCATCTTGACCAAGACACCTGGGGCTAAAGAATGTGCTTTCCGTTATCTTAATGAGCCATCTAACTAAATACTCCTGAAATATCACCTGTACAGTTTGGTTTTATCCCTGACAAACGCACCACAAATGCACTTTTCATATTAACCTCAATCATAGAAATGAAAAAAGACCTTGATCTATATTTTATACATTCTTCAAAAGCATTTGACAAGGTACAGCCCACCAAGCTCTTTCAGATCTTGAACACATTAGATATCGATGGAAAAGATTTGAGAATACTGTGAAATCTAAACTGGGATCAAAAAGCTGCTCTTAGAATAGGTGATGAACATAGTGATTTTAAGCAAATTCACCCTGGTGTACAACAAGATTGTGTGACCTGTTTTATCTTTATGGAGAAATGAAATTGCGTTATATAGAAACTCTAAATGGAGTGAATGGCCAAAACATTTTAAAATACGCTATGCTGATGATACTGTGCTTATTGCAAACTCAGAGAAAAATCCACAAAACATTTTGGATACAGTTGTAAAAAAAGTGAAGAAATGGGTTTGGAACTGAATGTTTCGAAAACGGAATGCATGACCATCTCAAAGAAAAGCACCCTCCCCCTTGTAATCTTTCTAGCAAAGGCAATAACATCAAACACGTATATAAATTCAAATATTAAAGCTATATCATCACATCTGATGGAAAACACAATCATGAAGTTACAAAAAGAATAGTTTTATCTAAAGAAGCTTTCAATAATTTGAGTACAATAATGAAGAACAGAAACATAAATCTTGACTAAAAAAATGGAGTCTTGAAGACGTACGTATGGACATTTCTGATACGGGTGTGAATGTTGCAATATTAGTACATCCTTGCAAGCAAAAATAGAAATCCAGTAGATGTGGTTTTTAAGAAGGATGATGAATATATTATAGACTGAAAAAAATCAAATCAACAAGTACTTACAGCTGCCAAGATTACAAGATCATAATTGAAGACCATCAGAAAAAGGCAGATTCAATGTATTGTTCTTATCATCAGCCATGGTGACTTAAGAAAAGTTTGCCTTACTTGGAAAAGGTTGCTGGAAATAGAGACCATGGTAGACAAAGAACAACTTATTTACAAAGCCTCAAAAATTGGGCCACAGAAAAAATACCGGGAATAATGATTTCATTCATGCTGAGCCTTCATGATTGCCAATACCTGCAACCAAACATATTCTGTGCAATTAGTTATCACAATTTTTCTTAGCGATGATTAGATGTCTCTCTAGATATTATATACATATGTACTTTTCCAATTACAATGTTTTAAACGTTTCCCACCCTTATATTCCCATAAGCTCCATATTATTTTTAAATATTGTTTGGAACTGTATATTTTGAATGTTTTATATATTTTTGTTGCAAGAAAGTCAGGACAATTTTTTCATTCTATTCGGTTAATATCTTTTGTGAACAGCCAACCACATATTGGTAGGTCGGGTCTATTTAAAAAGATACGTTGATGTTAACCACCTAAGAGTTGCTTAGGTATGTGGTGTTAACAACTTATTATGAGGTGTCTAAATATGTAGGTTTAAACCCTATCAATTAAGTATGATTTCTTATCTTACAAGCGCCTAGTGTCATCTTATATAAATAAATTAACTATCCAGTTTTATTAGTCTAAATATGCCCACACAAAAATATTTCTGTCATCACAAAATGTTTTCGATAAACTTGCATACATTGACTACAAGAAAACTAACAGTACTCTTTTGAATTACATGGGCGTATTATCATATATAAGTTTTTACCATTTCTTTCTTTATACAAACAAGAGATCTTAACATTGTCCAGAAATGTTTCTTCAATCGTTTTTCTTCTTGTTGTCTCTTTTTGATAATCATTTTTACCAGGTTATGTTTGAAACAAGAAAACTGTTGTTTACTAGTGAATTCAGTTACTTCCTATAAACAAAATTTTGGCTAATTTTAGTAGCTACATCTTCATAGCAATAGTAGGAGGCTCAGTTCTCTTGGCAATACAGCTATTTCCAATGCCCCAGGTCACACACAGCTGTGCTTTCTTTACATTGATTAGTTCTGAATAGTAATCTTGTAAATTTCGTTACATGATTCTGTTTTTGAAAAGGGAAATCAACGAATTATGCTAAATATATGTATAGGTACGTATGGGTGTCTAACCTGATTTGTATCATTAGCTAAAGAGAATAATGTACGTAAGATGACACAAACTTCAGTATTCGCTAATTACATTCTACAGTTAATTAAAATTTTGTAGTTTTTTTAAAATAAATTTATTGCTTTTGTATTAACATATCTCTTAGCACTTTTTCTCAAATCGACTTTTCCTCTGCAGTAGGAAAATTTAAAAAATGTAAAAAATATTTATTATATGTACGTACCTACCTGCCTATATTAAATGATACTTTTTATGTAAAACCTAAAGAATACCTAGATGGAGTCACCCGCGCATCAGACAAAAAATCTATACTTGAAATCGTGTCTCCTCTGTCTGCACTCGATTAGACTTACGATGCATTCTACGGCAACATTGTCCAATCAAGGGTGCTGGTGAAATTTGGTTGGCAAAAGAGAGACTTTTTAAACTTTAAAGTATTGGGCAAATTTTGGTTCCTAAATTTCACAGAAATCTTAAAAGTTCTAAAAGAATTATTTATATAAAATCTACAAAAAGAATTCAATTAGCATATGCTAAATTCATTGCTTTTTATAGATATTTTATGTGGTAAACATGACAGTGCATCATCAATTGATAGAGATCTATCGCTGATTTCACAGTTTACTGGTACGCACTCCATCTGGGTATTTTAATCAAAATCTTTGCTAAAAACTATTGTGTACTAACAAAAAAGAGAATTCAAAAGCACATAGGTACTCTGATGCTGACTTATTCTATAATCGAGACTTTGCAGTAAATGTTTTTAATTTGTATTGTCGTAAAATAGTAGGTGTCCGCCTACTATTAGATAGATAATCTCAAGTTTTGTACTGTAACGCTTATTCAAATTATAAAATAATTCTTCTGAAATATTTTGATTATAATTCATTGTTATGTGTCTGCAACATGCTCATTTATTTAATACCAAAAGTTTCTGCTGGATATCTTCTATATTATATTTTATATGTAGATATTATATTATCTCAATCTAGTGCTATGTATTTCAAAGAAATCTGATTTGAAGTTCAAGAATACAGACTCGATTCTCCGAGGTATTTTCCTATCTATTTATCTCCTTTTGCCTAACTATGATATTCGAAATCTTAATACAACCTTCAGAAGTCCTAGAGAATAAGTAATTCTACTTAACTAATTGAGATTTCGCATTAGATATCATTAATGATTAATGATCAGACTACGATATTTTTTCTAAATAGTACACACTATAAGAATTTAGGGAAATATTGGACAAATGAATTTTTAATAGCTTGTAAATCCATAAAATTCCTTTAATTTTGATAGGATATGCTTTAATTTTATTATTATTTTCCTTTTACATGTATGCATATATTAGGTATCTGTGATGCTATAGAAATTGATACCAAGACAATTTTAATATGTAACAAAATAACGTATTTTAGACTAATCTTCAAAATAAAAAATGGTATAGCTTTTGAATTTAGAATTGTTGTTTAAAGATTTCATATTTAGTATTTAGCATGTACACAATATCATACACTTCATATTTTGACAGATTTATTAAATGGACGTCTTCTAAATATAACCCAAAAATTAGACTTACTAATTAATATATCAATTCAAAACATCATATCGCTAGAAAGCTTTGAACAATTCGTTTCATATCTAGGCTTATAGCAATAGGCCGTTAGCTCTGAGCTAGCTAGCCTTGTCAAAGTATTATAGGACTCTGAAAATCGGCTAAACTTGGGACATCTATGTATATAGCTCGTACATTTCAAATCCAGAACAAACAAATTCGGTCAGTAGATTACTATGTTAATAACACATGCAAATTTCATAGAAATCGGTTTAGTAGTTCTCGAGTTACTAATCCTCAAAGTTTGCCGTTTTTCTAAAAATTGATTCTTCTTTTTTTTCTTTTTTTCTTTCTATATATTTTTTTTCATCACCAAAAATTGTCCCTAAACTTTAACCGATTTGGATGAAATTTGGCACATATATTAAGTGTCCAAGGTTCTATAAAAGGCAGATTTAATTTTATAAATACACCCTAGCAACCGCCTAGAAACGAGTAATGTGTGAGTAGTATAAAACGAAACTTCACCGATTTAAGTGAAATTTGGCATAGTGAAACAATAAAATTAGATGCAGCTTGAAACAAAAATTAAGTTAATACTATATGGTTCGTGAGATACATCATATATAAAATGAAATCTATCCTGCAACAAACATACAAAAATAACAAATATAAATTTAAAATCTGGCAAGCCTTCGATAGTACTAACAACATAGAATTGAGTATTATCTAACCAAAAAATGTGTCAAATTATGGCTTCCACATAAAATAAGATTAAATCAAAACTATGAAATATGTGCATCTTGTTCTACACCCAAACTGAAAAATGATAAGATGGTCAGTCAAGCTTGGTGATTGAAAGTATTATCTAGTTCACCCGAATGCCAAAAATCGAAATCCATAAAACAATGCAGTCAGAAATGAAAAATATAAAGTAATTAAAATGCAAAAAAAACAAGAAATATGGTGCGGATTTGGGACCCTCAGCGGTGTCTTTAAACCAGTTTTCTGTGTACACAACCGTCACTCTTCCCATAATCTCGTTAAGGCCAAATAGATAGGCACTAGAAGGTATATCAATATCAACTTTTGAGATGATGGAATTATTACATTTATACCAACTTAGTAGTAAAAACAGCAGTAATTCAAAACTACATTTAGTGTTCTGTACACGAAAAATAGGTAGATGCAAAGAATAATCATTTATATAGAATATCGACTCTCTCTGAATCTCTATCTTTTCTATAGTAAATAAACTTCAACGATTGTTATAATAATTTCTTAAATTGAGCCTCTACAAAGTGGCATAATTTTTACACAAATAAATTCATAGATTGATAAATCAAGATTTAATTTTATTTAAAATATTAGCGAAACATGTCTTTATATCCAATGCACAGTCTGTATAGCAAAATTGTTCAATTTAGGAAATGGTATGATGATTATGAATGACGATAAAGAAGTAGGAAACTTTGGATTGGGAACAAGAAACACAGGAGGACAACAGTTCATAGATTTCTGCAGACTACACAAACTAGTCATCACAAATACACTATTTCAACAGCATAAAAGAAAACGGTACATGGAAAAGCCCAGGAGATTGATTCCGATGCCAACTTGACTATATTGCAGTAAGAAAAATATCATGCAGCTATCCAGGAGCGGACTGTGACAGCGATCACAACCTTGTCAAGATAAAAACAAATCTGAAATTCATGAAAATTAAAAAGAAACGACCGGAGAAAAAAATAGGACTTGGAAAAAATGGAAAATGATCGCATTAAACTAACTATGCAAATCAAGTTGAACAACAGTTAAACAATATCAATCAGGAAACTAATCAGGAAACACTAAATGGAACCAACTGAAAGCAATAATAAGAACGTCTGCTGAAATCAGTATAGGCTACATCAGAAAAATCGAACCAAAGAAACCCTGGATCAACGACAAAATGATCGAGAAAATACAAGAAAGGCGCAAATGGAAATCAGTCAACAACGAAAATGGACGAAAAAACTACAAAAGACT
>JAUYWI010090864.1:0-12299 GCA_034780595.1 Parotoplana pacifica | reverse complement strand
TCTCCCTTTTTTGCTACCCCTTCCCCCTTTCCTTCTTTCGCCCTCTCTTTTCTTCCCCTCCTTTCTTTTTTCCTACCCCCTCCTCCTTTTTCTTCTTCCCCCTCCCCCTTTTCTTACTTGACCCCTCCCCCTTTTTGGATTTCGAGGGGCCCTTGCTCAGGTATGATCCTCTCTCTACCTATCAGGCTGGGATTCTAAATATGTTTTCTAACATTTTAGTTGTATGACTTCATTGGATAAACTGGTTGACAAAAATGATTTATCCAACGAGCAAGTTGCCTTGATATTTCTTCAAATGCTTGAAGCTGATGTGCATCTGAAGAATTATAATATTGCTCATCGAGATATCAAATTGGATAACTATTTAGTTGATGTTGAAGCAGATGGTAAGACCATTGACTTATAAATATCAAATTTGTCCAAGGTTCGTCTTAAGTTTACTGTTGGGTCCGTTATCGATTTTTTAAATAAAATAACTGACCTAAATTACATGTGTGCAAAATTTCAGACCAATTCATGCACAGGATGCATGAATTCTAGGGGCGTACATTCACCCTCCTTTTTCAGTGGCTACCCTGGAACGCTCTTTATAAAAAATAATTAATCAGACGGTTTGGGGTAGATTTCTACCCCGGCTATCATTTTTGAACAATTCAAAATGTATCGTTAAAAATGTATCATAATATGTTAGAAAACTTGCTAAAACATTCTCAAAAAATCTGAGTGACGGGAATGGAAGATAAGGGTATCTTTTGAAAAAATTGACTGTGTTGGGGTAGAAATATACACCAAACAGCGTTTGAGGGTTAAAGGAAAATTCCTAAATATGGTATAAAGCAAGTTTTCAAATTTCTTTAAGATAGCATCTTATCATTTGTATTATGTCGAATTTTGATGCTATTTAGCTATCGTTAAATTATCTTATTTCTATTTTTCAGGCAAATATTCTTTGAAAATGAATGACTTTGGGCACACATTGTCTCCTCTAGCTGTTCGATACAACGAAGGCGACTGTCCAGGAGGTAATTCAGCACTAATGGCCCCTGAAATAGCTACTCGGTTGATGGAAAGTGAATCCTACTTGGACTATAGCAAAGCTGATCTCTGGGCTATCGGTAGTCTCATTTATCAACTTTATGGAATGGATAATCCATTCTATGTAAGCATTATTTTCAGTCTCATTATTGTGATAGATTTCGATGTACAAAGATACCTAAAGAAATTAGTTATCGTTATGGATATGCCATCTTTTTATTTAATCTACACAGTAGTACGAACTCTATTTATAAAATTGAACATAAAGAATAAATTTATGGAGATTTATATTTTTAAAATCAAATTTAATTTATAATTTACCATCCTTTCTACTTCTAAATTATTTAGTAAGAAAATGTACATATTACCGTAATGAATGGAGTCCTTGTTTCTTTGGTTATGTAAAGCATGGTTATAGCCAAATATATAAACAAAGTTTGCTCATAGATAATGAACATATTTCCTAATTAGTTGTACGTTCTATTATCAATGAAAGTTATCATATGTAAATGATTAGCGACAAAATAATGGAAGGACGCCATATTTAAATTCAATTTTTTATTTAGACACTTGATTCTCGCAACTACAGTCTGAATGACCTACCCGGCTTACCACCTACAGCCCCAACTCTGTTTCATCGCCTCATACCACGCCTTCTGCATCCGAATCCGACACAGAGGCCTGATCCCTCACTCTGTGCTGATCTTGTACATTTGCACCAGCTCAACTGGATTAGAAGTGCCAAGCAACATGGAAAGTTGGAATTGGATCCAAATATTTTGTCAACTGCTACTTCATCTGTTGTTACCAAGCCGGGTTATTCGTCTTTTCTGATGCCTGAGCGATTGTTATTGCTGTATGCTCAGGACTTGTTAAGTGCAGGAACTGATGTGGAGGCACGATTGAGATTTTACTTTTATGCTCGTTTACAAACACCAGATCGGCTTGTAGCTATCAATAATTTTCTGTCTCGACTTTAATTCTCATCAAATGAAAAATTAAAACAATTTTATAAGGTGTTTTTAAAATTAATTATTGAATATCTAACTATTCATCACATGTGCACAAATATTTGGCATTTTGGTTTTGAAGGTAAATATAATTTATATTTTAATTCTGACAATTTCTATTATTGAAACTAAATATTTTTGTTTAGAATGGTTTTCCGGGTAAAGAGCATATTTTGTATATTCCCCATAAAAAGTTATACATATACGTATACATTTATAAAATAGATTTTTAAGTGAAGTGAACTCACCTATAGATTTTCGGTAATTTGGGTACAGTATCCTTCGTTGTGTTTGGGCTTTTCTGAAATTCTTCTTTGGAAAACTTAAGTATGGTAAATCCGTTCTTGCTTAAATTATGTGATAGAATGGGTTATGGCATATCTATGCTTTACACCTAATTTTAGCTACCCAACCCTTGTCATTTTTAGTAAAAACAGATTGAACGAAATTTCAGGTCTTTATGCCCCATTGGGAGGGTAAGATATTAGAGGTGGTGGTCGTGATCAACCCCCCCCCCCCCAAAGGTCAATGAAGGGTTTATGCGGTTTGCTTTTTCCTTTGTTGGTTTTAAATTTAGTATTACTTCGCCTCTTTATATTAGAAAATCTTCATTTTACAGAATTATAAGTAAATCAGTAATTTAATACAGTTTTTGGTTTGCGACATCCTATATTTTACTCAATTTTCTCAGTAATGTCATTGAAACAAGCTCCTATGTCCATGCTGACAATTATAATTTCGTCAAATTAATTACAAGTACATACATTGTAAGTACATAATTTATTCCATTTGGGTATCCTATACGTATCCGGTCCTTGGGGTGGAAGGAATAACGACCACCATTATGGACCATAATACATATGTATATGTTATTTAGATGATGTTTTAAAAACATAGATGTAAATGAATTTACATCCCCTCCAGGGACGTGGCACATAAACGCAAATATCTACAGGTTAAGCTAAGAATTTCTTTTGTATTTGGTAAAAGAGAGTTACTACTGTGGTAAAATGTATCATTTTGATAAACTTTATTCACAAGACTGTACAAACTTTTCATAACTATTGTGACCTAAAACTCCGTTGTTGTTTTACTTTCATCCTCTATTTGTATACAGGTATCTTAATCAAAACTCACGGACTCTAAAAAATGTACATAGTACAACAATACCTACATCGTTTATTGACATTTTTGTCATACAAACATACGCTTGGTGAGTTTTGGCATTTTATATTTCAGATTGTTAAGCTATTTGGTATATCTACATTGTTTTTTTTAAGATCGATCTATAATAATCTATATTACATATTTTGTTTTCAAAACTTTGATTCTGATATTTGGTTTATTGTAGCTACTTCTGGTGTCCCATAAGTCGAGAGAATCGTAGTTTATGAGCCATAGATTTTTATTTATATTGAAATATTTTAAACCCGTTGTAGACGTTTTTAATTATACGTCGTGGCTAACAGGAGGAGTTCATTATCCTCCATAAAAAATATACTTTGAAACATAAAACCTACCTGCTCTATAATGGTGATTTAAAAAGTTATTGTAGAAAATCATACTTTGATTGTGTTGAAATTTGATACACCAGTATACCTTCAAAAATTTGACAGATTTTAAAAAATTATAAGGAGCAGGCGATGTCATCAGGTCCAAATATTTAAGAATGTCTGATTCAGTAAAATAAAATTTTTTGGAAATATATCGATTTTTTTTGTAAAAATCACCCAAATGGCTTAAAATCTAAACATCATATCTTGCTCAAATTTTGGATTTAAAAATAACAAGGCATTAGAAACTGGAATGCCCCACAGTTTGAGATCTCAACTGGTAAGGGTTCTGATTAAGTTTGGTCACCAGGTAGCCCAGAACATGTCTTGAAACACGAGCAACAGGCAATAAGTGGTCAGATCTCAGGTCAAATCCGATCAACTTGAGTAATATCCTTTGGCAATACCCAGTCTCATATTTTAAGACATGTTCGTGGCTACTGGAGCCTCGAAACATGGTTGAAAATGACTTGGCTAACACAATACAAGCGTTTCACGAGGCTGTTTTGCAGCGGACAACAATGGACCACAAGATTCACTGAAAAAGCAAGTAGGTACTAAAACTGATGGAACACTGTCTTTTCTTACTACTTATGGGACAACCGAAGAACATAGCACAGCTATTCGAATGAAATTTGTTTCGGCTGTTTCCAATTTTCAAAATTTAGAGACCTAAATATTTTCGATAAAAACGGCTGTATTTAGACTCTATTAGCATTTAGCCTCGCCAGATTATGTTCGGGCTGTTGGACTTCTGAAAATGGTTTATTTGTTTGGGTTTCTAAGTATAGCTCATAACAATTTAAAATCGAGAAGTTCCAAATTTGAGACGCGTTTTGTAATTTCAGAGAAATCGGGTTTATATATCAATGTACAGAAAAAGAAATATCATTTTCAATAGATATTACTGAAGATAGTAATATGTAAGATAGTAAGATGTAATATGTACTTATATATTTGAAAAACGAACGGTTGGGTTCAATTTATAATTTCTTCGAACTATAAGTAAGATTTATAGGTAGGCAGCTATTTGTCCAGCCAATTACTAACTACATATTAATTTTCATCTTGATCGGGCAACGAACGCTTTTTCCGGTTGATTGCTGCACTACTCCCCACCACTAAAAAAAAATCAGACCTACTAATTCGACCATGCTTATCGATTAGTGGGCTGAAATAATTCATCGACATTTTTTGAAAATTTATGGTTAAGGTTGAGCTAAAGGTCGCGACATAATATCCAAAATACTTTTTGATTAGTTTTAATTTGGTGTGTTAGGTCCGCTAACTCAGTAAAACTTGAAAAAATATTGATTATGTCAAAGATTAATCAGTTTCCAAAATTTGGAGTTTTATGCTTTAGAATTTAGAAACCCAATACCTATTATTATCCTGTCAAGACTTGCTTGCTCATACCATAGGCCTAGCTCATCGATTCAAATTTTAAAGTAATTAGACCAACGTCTAGAGTAATTATTTGAATTATTTTAAATGACAAGCACATTTTAGAAAGCTAGTTTTTATTTATTTAGTAAACGAATCGTTAAAAAATGAGAAGACAACTGAATTTAGATCCCGTTTTAAATAATTCATAAAAAACAATAAAAGTTTATGAATAAAATAAATAAGGAATTTGAAGAAAAGGATTTTTATTTGATAAACATCATATTATTTGTATCTCTAATAGAAATATTTCTTAATTAATTTAATGACCAAATAAAAACACACGGAAGTACGTTATAGCGCAATTAAGTTTATGCTAGAGAACTTTGTCATCCAAAGAAAAACAGCGTATCTGAATTACAATTATAGCAAAGTTGCATACTTGGACCTGTTGACTGACAATTCGTTAACCAGCAGTGAAATATTTGGAATCGAGTTAAGCACCTGAATTGCATTTGGGAAAAGTTAATAACATTTGTAACCATCATTATTCTTACAAGTATACCTAACTCAGTGATATAGATATTAGTCAAATCTTTGAGACAAGAACTATGATTTAATAAACATAAATTAGAACAAAAAATATACATATTTTAGGAGCCCACTTTATTGTATAATGTTATGTAATAACTATTAAAAACGACCAATTTGAGGTTTGAAAAAAATGAACATCCTGTCCAGTTAACTCACGGTTTATTTACTGAAATATCCAGTAAGTATGTACACTTGAAATTTGTAAGTAACTTGAATAGAAGAAAAAGTTCTTCAACAGATTCATTTTCATATTAAATCAATATTAGTAATACCTATTACCAAATTTATTGACAGTTAACAAATTGCGAGTCCAAATGTAACCAAAAACATAATATCATCTGCATAATACAGATGCGAGGTCTTTCTTTAGAAACTAGAGCTGTTCTCAAATCAGCAGGACGGAAGAACAGTTTCTGAGAGTTTCAAGAAATCAAACATATTTAAAATGGTGAACAGTTCAAATAAAAACAAAAATGTGCATGATTGACCTCTTCAGCAAGATATCATCAAGGAATCAGCGCAACTAGTTATTCCGAAGAACGTTTCTTTATCTCAAGTGGTCCGGGATATTCATACTCTCGAACAGGAAACCATTTCTTGTTTATAGTTCTATAAATAAATTATTGTAATATCTGAGCAATAAATAAGTAAAACAATACAAGTTATTTGTGTTTAATTTTATAAAATGTCTAATATTTGTAGCTAGGTGAAAACTTTCGAGTTTATTATTAGAGTTCTAGAGCAAGATAATATGTATAATAAAATGGAAACTAGGAGTTTGTTAGGGGTTGCCCTCAAAGTTGACGCCTAACAGACAGCGTCAGCCCATCCCGCCGATTTAAAAACAACTGATATCTATTAATTAAAAAATACTATGTATATCCATGGACTATTTTTATTTAATCGACCGACTGTTTCAAATCTGAATTTCAACTTTTGCCGTTCTTTACAATAAATAATTTAAGCATGAATTATCCTGGATTTACAAACGAAGAAATAGCTAAACTGGTATCACATACGATTGCAAGTGACTGTGAAAAAGGAAGACAATGATTTGATGAGAGTTTAATAAAGAAGTACCTTCTTGAGAGACTGTACGAGATTGGTGCAAGATATTTATTGAAACATTAAGTGTTTCACCCAGGACTAGAAAGAGAAATAGTCAAGAAATGGTTGAAGAAGAGAATATGGCTGCTGCTGGATGGAATCTGTAAGTCACAAAGAGATCCATCCAGACAGTTTTTGTTATCTAATGTTACATTATTTTATCATTCATGTATCGTGTATTCTACATATATTTGGTGCTCTAAATAAATGATTTAAAAATGCATAATATTCTAAATCGGCTGGATGTGCTGAATTACCATGTACATGTACTTTGCATATGGTCGCACGTTGATGGAGTTTGTTAAGGAAATACCCGAACAACTGCTTGCGCCCTCAATATGAGCAGTCCGCCGAGTATGTGCTATCAACTGCAGCTCCCATCTTTCAAGATTTTTATAGGCTTACAATGTATTTCTGGAGTCCAATAACTGAATTTGTAGTAAATAATTTGACCAGGTCTAGCACCGTGGCTACCTGGATATTTACATAAATTAGCCACTTATAGTGAAGTTTTGAAACATTCAATAAAGATTCGTTAGTTCAAACTCTAAAATAAATGAAACCATATCTGGTGTAAATTCCTACAGATTGTTTTAATGATTAAAATAGCTTATTATTAGTTTCGATTCAGTCATCACTAGAACCGAATTTAAAAAAGAAGCTTATTTTTAACAAATCGGCAGGTCTGGTCATAAATCGATGAACCTCAATTTCTGATATTAGATAAAACTGACTTTTTATTTGGCACGCCCAAATAAAAAAATATCCGTTACTGTTTATTCTTCTAAAAACAAAAACAAATGTCGAAAATAATGACTGCATGAGAACAACATTAAATATTTTCAAAAAGCTGTAACATTTATAGTTGTTGGTTGTTCAACAAACGCCCCTATCCTATCTAACTGGATGTCAAGTCAGTTTTTTATGAAGATTGTCACTTTAAGAACACTTTTTGAAAGAATTAGGCATTTGAAATCTAAAACGTAATGGTTTTAAAGAATATTCTACATTTTTAAAAGTTAAAAGCCTTCCTAATGAAATGGGTCTATCACAGATCTTTTAACCTATAAAATTGTCTTCCAATTGCTTTATATGAGGAAAAGGTTTTTAAAAATTAGAAGTCTCCCATAAGAAAATGAAGTAAGTCTATCACAGATTTTTCACTTTTTTCAAATGTTTACTTTGTCCAAAAACTGGTCTTAATGTGATAATCTTCATAAAACATTTACTTAACATGCAGTTCGATAGAATAAAGGCGTTTCTTTTGTCTATAAGTGTATACACCAAATTTTATCCATTTGCAGTTTTGGGAGGAGGGGACAGGCCTAGGGGGAAGGGGCAGGCCTACTTTTTCTAGTTCTGTACCTCCGATTGGGTGACCAGCGGGTGGTCTCCAGGGTTTGGAAAGTTTGGGTGGCATCACTTATTCCAGAAAAATCTCGCAATGTTTTTCATCCAATCTAGAGCAGTTGATCAGTAAGTGTTGGGCATTGTTAGTCTGGTCTTCTCCGCAATCAGTACACTTGGGGTCCCGAGCATATCCTGTAAAGAAAGTCTTTTAAGATAGAGCTCTTCACAGCTCTCTGAGAAAGATTTTGCCTCTTCAGGAGATATCCCAATCGGTGTGGCTGATTTGGTCTGCTCGCTTGGATTTATGGTTAGTAATCGCCGTCTATTTATTTAGATTAGTGTCATTACCTCGATGGTAATAGGCGTGTTAGTCTGCACTAAGGTCGTTCCAGTCTTGGCGCCCTCATCCACTTCCGCGTTGTCAGGTATGTTGCAGTGGGAAGGAATCCATTGGAGTTAGTCATCACGTCAGCATCGTGTCTCAGGATATCAGCTACTGTACGGTCTTTATTGTTATTATCAGTGTTAGCAATTTTTTTGAGGGCCGTTTTGGAGTCTGTAAAAAGCTTCACAGACTGACCACGCTTGGCTGGACTGGCATTGTATATCTATTTCACTGCTTCTTTGATGGCCAGAAGTTCGGTCATCATACACATGGAGCTGAGCATGTTATATACCAATAGTTCTCCATCCAGATGTAGTAATCAGCCTTTTCGTGGCGATGGTTTTCATGGGGTCTTGATCGTCATGTCTGAATGGCTTTCTTATAGAGTTTAGAAGCATGAGTGACAATTCTGGGTTCCAGCGGCTCCAAGTTGAATTCTTTGTCAACTTCTGAGGCTCTGATCCCCATGCAGCAACCTGGCTGCACTACGTTGAATGTTTTCGAGTTGGTTGATTGCCAATTTACTGGCAGCTGGAAGCCAGGTTCCAACAGCGTACCTATCCATGGAAGTTTTAATTTAAGTTTTGTAGACGCTCCTAAAGACATTGTCATTAGCTCCCCAACTTTTGTTTAAACCTGCATTTGCACTTGAAGTTGACTTTTTTCGCATGAGCATCAAAGTTAAGCAGTATGTCAAGAGTCACACCTAAGAAGGAGAGATTCTTGTTGGTCTTCTCACCTTTGATGTAGATAGGAACTTCTACCCACCCACCGTCTAAGGGCGCGTCTTAAGTGATCTTGAGTGTCTTATCGACCTTCTGGTCTTGATTGCCGAGAATCAGGTCATCGGCAAAGAGAATTGTGAAAATATTTGATGCTATCTCCCTGTATTTACAGGTGTATATCAGAAATCCAAATAAGAAAGAAGGTTGGAGTAAGGACACTTCCGTGTAGAAAGCCCTCTTGGAAGAGTTTGTCTGTATTTACCAGCTGTGTTCCCGATCTTCAATCTGGATCTTCTGTCGCAGAGAAACATCTTGATCCATTCAATGAGACAAGCTGGTATACCAATTCTGAACATCTTGATAGTTAAGCCTTCTTTTTAAACTCTATCAAAACCCAGGAAAAATCCAAAGAAGACTAGTAGGTACATCCTAAAGTATAGCACCCTCAAACTTTTCGGTATGAACAAAAAGCTAGATTTTCTTTCTTCCTTTAGTAACATCTTCAAGCATTAAGTTTTCTACCTTTTCTCCCTTTTCATCCATCTTTAGTTCTTTTTAAGTAAATTCTAGCTCTTTTCCAGTTTTCCATTTAATTTTATGATTCTTTCAATGATTTATCTATGATCACTATAATTTATATTCATAATTTTGATTGTTTAATTTGTATTAGAATTAATTTCTGTATATTATTCAGCCTAATGAATAATTATTAATTCGAAACATTTAGCCCACTACCTTGTTTCTTTTTATTTATATTTTAACCCACACAAAACTCAAAGATCTGAAAAGTAATACAGAATCATTGACAATATTTCAACTCCAGAAGAGAATTTTGTTCAGTCATTCTAAATTTCATGCAATTCGCTTGATCCATTTTCTGACCATTGAATAAGATGGAGACTCCCCCCCCCCCACTCTGTTCAGGGCATGACTAAGGTGCACGCGATATATCAATTTTTTACCTTCTTCGAATTTCTAGTGGGCCATCGTATTCATATTCTTTTACAGGAAACCAACGTTTAGCCAAATGACTCAGAAGTGCATGATCGGATCTAAAGAGTAAAGTATAAAATTTATGCAGTGTGGTTTAAATGCGTCAAATTATCTTTCTTATTTGCATATCCGTGTACGAAGAGTTGAAACATTAGCATATCAAAATATATCATAGAATGTAAAATAATTAAATGTACAACAACTATATAAAATTGCCTAGCAGACTTCGTATTTCTTACTACCGTGTGTCTTACTTTTCGGGCAATTGCGTTAAATTTGGTACATACAAATTGACCATATCACCAAATGAAGAAAATTCCAATTTTAAAAATCTATAGCTATTAGTTCTTACTTATGGACCATATGATGTATTATGTCAAGAAATTTGACTTTTTATATTTTGTAATTATGTACTCCTTAATGTCATTTAGGAAAAATGTTGGCACAATATGTATCTTGAGTAAAATAATAATGATTTTAATTTTAAAAAATCGAAATACTTGTTTATTTTATTTTTATGTACATAAGTTAAAAAAAATCAAATAAAACAGTGTGTTTCAATGAAATAAATACCATCTTACTCAAAAAAATTTAACAGTTATAATTTCGAAACAAATTGATGGATATTTAGAAGATTAAATTCCTCACTTTATTTGGTTCCTGATATACAAGTGTCAATAAAGCCATTATGATCTTTAAAAATTTGATAACAATTTAATAGCTATAAATAATTAAAAATAGTTTATTATTAGTTTTAATCTGCTTATTTCATTGATTTTGGAATCAGTTCAATCACTGCAAAAGAATATTTGGTTGTTAACAATTATTATAAATTCAACAACAGTAGGTACTATTTCTTGTTTGATGTGTTTAAAAACAGGAAAAAATCTTTAATATGAGTGATATGCCAAATACAAAACGTGTTTATAAAATGGGAACATTATTAAATAATTTAGCTCCTAAAAACATTTCCGCACATTTCAAAGGCAAACTTTGTTGATATAACTAATACTTTCTTTGCTACAGAAATTGATTAAAATTTTCTCTAAATTCGAAGCATTTATCAAATCAATAGTTTACACGTAATAAATTAAATTTTAAATAGTTTTTTGCCGGAAGCCGCTAACATTTTCGAAAACAATTTAGGATTTCTGATGATATTCGAATAACATAATGTATGTCAGATATTGATCCTTTATAAATCGAATATATGTATATGAGAAAGAACAAGTTAAATCCTGTAGCTTTTCGATTGTTCAAAGGTACGATAAAATAAATTAATCATTCTATGAAATAAGGGTACATAGCATCCCGTAACGCTAATTAGTAAAACATTTCACCCATTATAATTTGCATTTTTAATAGTACGAGGTAAACTAAATACTAATTTAAATTCGTATATCTACTATGAATGTATTCATAGCACTTATTATAATTTGTAAAATTAGGTATTCAAGTTATCACTTTGTTAACTAATTGGTGTATATTATTTAAATAAATATCGGTAATTAAAATATGACAATGTGACAAACTATGTAGCATATTTGATAGATTTAAAAAACACAAATTTTAAAAAAACCAAAACTGATTAATGCTTTGAGGACAAATGCCATGAATTTTTGTTTTCTCACAAACACAAACGGTTAATAATTATATTTTTAGATTAAAAAAATATTTTTAGTTTACAGAATTGATTAAAATAAACTTAAATAAATTATTATGTATGTTACTCTATTATGTATCTTTCCCATTTATAATACTTTTATATAGGAAATAAAGCCATTATTCTATTTTATTATAAAATAACAATATTTCAGTTAACGCACAATATGTATTATCTGAATTAGAAACATAAGAAATTGGTGATAAATATGGTGAATTAATATTTTTGACCTTGATTTCCGCATTGGTAAATGTCTTTTGCAGAACTTTGTTTAAATATAACATTTGATGTTGATTTCATTAGCATAAAAATGAATCTATACATTTGTCAAATTCCTGTTAAAATCAATAACAATATTATCAGACTAATATAGCATTCCTGATTTCAGACTGAACAACGATGGGGTAGAGGTAGTCAGCAGCTCTGTTTTCCTGGGCTCTTTGATCACCAAAGACGGCGATTGTTCTGCAGAAATTAGAAGAAGGCTCCTGCTTGGAAAAA
>JAUYWI010090863.1:0-23481 GCA_034780595.1 Parotoplana pacifica | reverse complement strand
AGTCGGCACAGGTGGACTCGTCGACTTTCCCAATGCGGTGGAGTTAGGAGCGAAGACTTGGAGAATGGTTAGTGCTCCGTTGGTGACGAAGTATTTAAACTGAGCGAGGCTCCTTCTGTTCAGGTGGTCTACCGTGGTCCCTGAGTTGGGATGGGAAATATTAGTTTGATCCATACTATTTCCACCAGCTGTGAGTTGATCAGCTTTATCTTTTTATCATGGATGGTGCAGTATGCTGGAATACATTGCATGGTAACATTGATAGTGTGGCCACTGAGAGAAAAAAGTAGCTTCCACGTGTCTTTGCCAGATTGATCGTCTTGAATACCGTGTCCAGTAGAGAGGCGGGTGATGGCAGATTGAGAATCAGAGAAGGTGATGGCAGTGGATCCCGAAGGTGTCGAGGACATAATACTACAAGAAATTATTTGGTGCCAAGTGTTTATTGATGGGAAAATCGCGATCACCCTGTATGTTCATCATAAATCTATTAAAGTATATTAAAAGGTTATCAAAACATAATAATGTAAGAGCCACAACAAGTGTGAAATATAAATAAATAATTCACAAACAAATAGTGTATCATCACTAAAACGCAGGGATAAAGTTAAGGATCTTCTATCAATAAGCCTATTAGGCAAATATTTTGTTAGCTCTAACGAATTTTTGATGAAAATGGATTAGGTATACTCGTATTTTAGGATTTGAAATTTTAATTGGGTCCGGTCTAAAGTGAAATTTCAATATAGGCCAATTTTAGACATACATTTTCTTCTTGTCTGATAAACAATTTTTAGGAATTACAGTGTATCTCTACATGTAATAGACACATTTTTAGAAATAGCACTCATGTTGCATCTTGGTTACAAAAATCAATATTTATAAAATGGCATATAATTGAATAATTAAGTTTTTATATCAATGACAGTCAGAATTTATTTTGACCTAAATTCTTTAGCCGTTTGAATTATTATCAGTGGGTACAGCTTTCGTCCGTTCAGCATAATTTAAAATGGATAACTTATTATACCTATAGCTATGTAATAATTACCATATGAGTCATTACTCTATGATAATTACCATCTTACTTAGGTAATTAGTTAATTTTAAAATATTTTTAAGTATTTGGAATGGAAATATGTAGTCATATACATTTTGCAAAAAAAAATCATGCCTATTTAAATAGTATAAAGGTTAACTAAAAGGTGTCTAAATTAAAGAAATGCATTTATTTACAATAAATAATATTCAAACTCTCATCTCAATACGATTTTCCATTAAAAAGGTGTTAGGACTTTAAAATTACTGAAGTTTTATCAACATTCTAATATGAGCATTTTAATGCAAGTATTAGTAATAGTATATTGATAAATGTTTGATTTAATAAATCAAAATACAGAGTGGTGTTAAAGTACATAGTTATCCTCAGTTTTTGATGCTCCTAAGTCGAGTGTTAAAAGTATTTTGAAGTGTTAACCATCTTTTGGGCCTTTAGGTACAACAAATTCCAAAATAGAATTTTAGGAGTATTGGACTTAGAAGCTTCAATAATTGGGGATTACTACTTCAGCGCCACCCCTGTACATTTCGGATAAGTGTTACTCTATTCAAATTGTGATATCTTATAACTTTTAACAGAATATCTTATTGAAACCCAATTTTCAATTCTGAACATTACAAATAAATAACTTTAATCTGGACACTTTAACCGTTAATCCTTTAATAAATTAGGTAAGTAATATAGATGTTAGATAATATAAAAACAAGCTAATAAATAGTTCCTTTATTGAAATTCATTTTGCATCGTAGACAACGAATTGTAAGTAAATATAGGTAGGTATGAATAAATTTATATAATGTTATCAAATAGAACCAATTTTCTATAAAATGGGCAGCGTTTACCTGGGTCTGTAATAGTTACGGTAAAAATAAATAATGTACAAAGTGAAATACTTAAAACGGAATTTATATAATCTAAAATGATTATAGGTATCAAAATAATGTTCGCTATTTTTTATAAAAATACACAGAATCTTATCTAAAACACATTGCCAATTAAAAATCTATGATATTGTCAGATTGTTCGGACAGACTGCAATTACATATATTTTAATTTAATTTATTTTATAGTTTTTAAAAAAAAGTTTAGACTTAATAACACATCTGACTTAACATTGTAAGCTGTTTATTTCTTTTTAAAAAGAAACTACTTTTATCTATCAACCTAAAAATAATTCTGAAAAATTTGTGTGTAACTTGTGGATAACGACTAGCTCAATTCCAACCTGTAGACACATTAAGCATATAAAAATACAAAATAACTAAAATATTTAGAAATTTAAATATGAATATGCAAAGTAAGATTGCACTAAAACATTTTACCTGATTTTTGGGTGTTGACGGCATGCAATTCAATTTGTAAACACTGATATTTCCCTCACTGTCACCGACATACAAGCTCTGAATCAAAATGAAAACATTTATGTACAAACTCCACAAATAGGCTCTAACATATCGTTTGATTACCTCAAAAGCAGAAATAATGCGGTCATTATTAGTTCGAGGCCTGTAGCAACTACAATTGGTATAAATTCTTTTCAAAGTAAAGGACAATTTTGTCAAAATACAGGGTCTTCTTCTTAGAAACTGTTGCTAATGTTTAATGAAAATTTACATCAAAACAGTTTAAATTCTAAGTAAAATAATTAAAATTTTTAACAAGAAATGCTTCGAAAATATATTAAAAAATATGTAAGAAGTTTCGTATTTATTTTCTGCATTATTATTAACCGTCCTAAAATGAGTTATGGAAATACCTATTGATTTAGATTCAAGCTATAATAAATACTAATAGATGGATGTGCATACTATCCTAATAAAATTATGTATATAATGATTTTTAACCCAGTAAATTGTTATTCTTTTACAGATCAAGACCAAGTAAGAAAACAAACAAATAAAAAAATGATGCCTTGAGATATAATAAAAGTACCAGGTATGTTTTTTTACTTCACCTTGATCCATGGCATTGTGTGGTCTATAATCATCAATGAGTGATCATTTCTTGTAGTTGGAATTACTGATGTAAATACGATCTTCTAAATAATTATTCGAATACGAGTAGGTATTATAGCCATAAAAATATAAATTGACATTTTCTATGAGAATAGCAACTAAATCTCATTAGTAGCTGTTTGGTGGCCCCGCTGTAGTGCGAAAAATATCCAAGAGAAATATTATTCCACGATAGTCACGTAGAAACGATTTTCAAAGTATAATCTTCGATTAGGTTTAGTTGAAATCTGAGATAATTTGAAGTGACTCATATCAAAGACGAACATTAAGCTAGGACAGTTCTACCAAAGATGTAAACCAAAATAGCCTCACAACATGCATAGGATTACCCATAGAATGTTATATAAAACATTCCATGAATTACCCACAGAACTAGTATACCCTACTTTTCATATTGTAAATCCGTTTTATTTTATTTTCATGTAAAATGGATAAAAAGAATATTGTGAGCTATATCATTTTCATTTATATAATTTGAAAGCATGTAGAATAATATTATTCATCATGTGGTCGTTATATGTAACAACATTTGTTAATATTCTGACATTTAGCGGTCAGTGACAATTTCTTATACATGTTTAGTTATATCATGTATGTAAGTACTAATATTCTGCCTTGCAATATGTAAATCTATAATTTCAGAAGATTAAAGCTATTGATAGTTTTATAACTTTGCACAGGTGTGGCATAATCACCAAAATTGATATTGTATCCATAGAGAAAAGATAAACATTATTGACTATATCTTCCTGGAAGCATAATATGAATTTTAGCTCTTTTGAAGTTGCACAGACAAACTCTTCGATGTACCTACCTACATAGGTATCTAACTATATAGGAAGCATTTGAACGTTTTAAATATTTTTTTTTTCATGAATGATAAAGACAGAATTCTAAGTAGGCCTCGTGTAAATTAAAAACAAAATCTAGGAAGAATAGGTTTATGTAAAATAATATAAATTGAAACCATCCAACAGCAGATCAACATCATAATTGCAATCAAACACACAAAACAATTTAGGAAAAAACGTTTCGTTACAGAAATAGTTGTGGTTATTTAAAAGGATTGTAAAAATAACACTACAAATATGTATTAAAAATAGGTATAGCTGGAACAACAGTACAAATAAAAAGAAAATCATAAAGAAGTTTTTGTTTTTTAAATTGCCTTTTCAAGTCGATGTATAGTATGTACACACAGAATTCTCTTATACAACTCTATAAATGTGTATTTCATACTCGATGTTTTCATATGGACTAAGTTTTCCTATATTTAATTTTAATAATTTGGATTTTTTATCTTTTTTTATTTACCAAATATATTCAACTGTTTGTTAGGTATCCGAAACAGTAAATACATACGTATAGGTATGTGACTTAAAAACCATGACAAGTGCTTTAAAAATAACCAATCTTTAAATTAAATTAACTAATTTTCATAATAGGACTTAGTAATGATTAAGAATAGCTATAATAAAGTATAATTTATTGGTGAATACCAGATTTCGGTACGATTGCTTACAAGGCAGATACTGATGAATATGCTGCATAAAAATATAAAGAAATAATTGTCCTACTCTATTTAATATAGCACATACATTCATATATTGGAATTAGAGAAATTATAAATGAAACTTTAAAAAATTATTGTGTCAAGGGAGTAGTCAAAATCTTTGGGGTTAATTCACTTCCACTGAATCCGCCACTATAGCTAATTTCACGAGCCATTTAAAACTGAGAAGATGTACATTAGCTACACTTTCCTTCCACTAATTATTGGCCAGTATCGCAAAGATTTTTTCATACATTAACAGAAGAAACTACCCAATCAATATAACTCTTAAACGTAATCGCTACAAATTCTGATATATAAAGATACACTTTTAGCACCTTCTACGTTAATTTGTTACTTTTGTAGAAATCCTATAAAACACGAAAATATCCAAAGTATCTTTACAGTTTATACACAGAAATAGAGCTGCTACTTTTAAAACAAGGACACTACTGATTATTCAATTTGTGTTTTTGAAAATAAAGAATCATATCTATTTTGGAATAAAATCAAATTCATTCCACCTTGTGCATACTAACTAGACAATGAATACGGACTTTGAGGCACTTTCACACCTACTGTCACCTCGGAATGCAAATGATCGCGAAAGAACAAGGACTGCCAGTGTCAATGACGCTTTTGTTACGTTACGAGGCCTAATACCAACAGAACCAGTCAACAGAAAACTGTCCAAAATTGAAACATTGAGATTAGCTGCCAGTTATATTTCCCACTTACATGCTGTCTTGGTCAATGGTCCAGCTTCTTGCTTAGAGCTGCCTTGTGGTGGGCAGGCCGCACACCATCTCCGTGAAACACAGGAAACACTTAAACCCAGGTAGGTATTACATACTATGTATACTACAATTTATTAAAGTATAAAGGTGGGGTGGGGGACCACCATCTTGAAAACATTATCTCCCGTAAAATGCTTATACTGTTTCCATTCAATTTATGGGATCCGATTCAAAGGGCGCAAAGGTTTGGAGGCATACAGTCTATACAAATTTTTACATTTTCTGTTTTTTTTCGGTGCAAAATTTCGAGAAGTATGTACAAGAACGTTACTCACGGCCCTTAAAAGTTTTCATAATCGTTGTCATATTTAATAATATCCTAATGGATTAAATTAATGCGAAGGATAGATTAAAACAGAATATCCATGTGTCGTTCTGCCATCACTATTTGGTGCACACTTTGGAAATCACTGTCAACGATAGCAGCAGCAGCAGCAGCGAGAAACCAATAAAATTGTTATGATGATAAAATATTGATTGATTACAATTTTAGAAAGCTAAAATTTACAGAAGAACAAATATGTGAAATTATATTAGACATAAATAATATAATTTCACGATTCTTTCTTCAGTAAATATATTTATTATAATATACTTAAATGACTGTTAGGTTTTGAAAATACCCACAAAAGACTTGGATAAATTAATAGATTAGTTCTTCTTCTTGTTAAAACAAATGCGTCAGCTTTTTCATAAACACCCCCTCCTAATCCTTTTTAATAATCTGTTTCTTCTTCAATTGCTGATGTGGATCGACTACGTGACGTTCCGTGTGAGAACTTCCGATCACAGCTCATCTCAATACCTTTGACTGTGACTCCAAGTGTGTACGTTCATTCACTAGCTACATACAGTGCAGCCAGTACCCAAGTGGTTACAACGGGGGCGCAACACATGGACCGCCACTTTTTCATCTCGGGTACCTGAGTAGAAGGTCCTCAGCATTTTCTTTGCAATCTTCAAACTTATAGTCCTCTGTCTTCCATATCGTCTGCAGGTATCACCTCAGTATTGAGGTAGTTCTGAAAACTGATAGCCTCTTCTATGCTTTCCTTAATCACATCTCTTAAGACACCACTGACGTTCTTCGATACCCTTCTGAGGAATAATTGAAAAAAGTATACTTTGTTCAACTCTCTTCCTTCTCCATTTTTCTGTTCTGACTCTTTCTTCATGACTGGTTATAGGCTGATCGTATCCATCTGCTCTTGTGACACTTCAATTTCATAATGCCCCTCTAATCTGGCAGTTGGAGTTATTTGACTGCTTATATTTGCAAATTAGTTTCTATAAATGGTTTTGGTTTCCATTTCCAGTGAGTACGTATCATATTTTCTTTAAATGACTACAAACAGAAGTAAAATAAAATCTTTAATCTAAATAATAGGCTTCTAATAATTTAAAAGTACTGCAATATTTATTACACCAGTCGACATAATTTTTAGCAGAATAGAAACATTGATATTTTCACTCCAGGATAATACATATGTATATATTTCATATCTTGACTTTTCAAATCTTCCTAAAACTATATTTTTATTTAAAATATAATTTTGTCACTCTGCGACATACTTAGCTATTTCATATTTCTATTTTAGGCCAGTATGTACTTTCTGTTTACGAGAAGTAAAACAAGAACGTGCTAGACGTCAAGAAAGTTCACAAATTAACTCAGGCAATTATAGTAATCACTCTGGACCACGTCAGCAACTGCAAAACCATCAACCGTATCAACATCAACGTTATCTTCGACAAAAACAATATAATATTAGCGATAATGGTTACATTATGAGTGAATCAGCTAATTTTTAATACGAACAAATAAAAAATCCTATCAAAACTTTTTTATTAGGATGCAATTTCAGATCTGTCATTTGTGAAAGGGGTTCCCACTCCCTTGGTACAACAAGTTCATATTTGTCAGGAAGCAGAAACTATGTAAGATATATCTTGGAATTTGATGTTAGCATCAACGAGAACACAGAAGCTAAAATGATTTCACTTAACATTCTTGTTTTTTATATACATACATATGTTTCCATTTCTTTAAAAAAAAGATTAATGAGAAATAAAAAAGTAAACTGAATGAACTATGATGCCTTATTTTCATTTGATGAACTTAAAAAAATGTTAGTTCACAAATATTTTATCATTTGAGCGACAAATAAAAATAGAATGTACATTTTTATAACTCTCAGGCCGTGGGAACTCAATTCAAAATTGTTACTTCAAGACATTTGAGTAACATGTCAATTTTTGTACAAAATTACCAATTGTTTAAAAATTTATTAACTTAAGTTGTTAATTTATGTGATATAGAACAAGATTATTGTAAGTCAAACCACTTTTTGGCTTTTTGTAAATACCATTGCTTTTAAAAGTATAATCTGTGTAAAGATCGTCATCAGATAATATAAATGAATATTTATGCTTAATTAGTTGTTCTTTTATAGATATGTCAATAAAATTATTCTCAATTTTGTGATCATTTAAAAACCACTGGATTTCAGGGTGTTTTGGTTAAAAAAAAACCTAAGATTTCATTTTTTTAAAGAAAAATCGATAATGGTTCCGAGATAGGGACCGATGACGTGATCAGGTTCAAAAAGTAAAGTTTGGTGGGTAAATCCGTTAAGACCTAAGAAATATTAATCCATAAACATTTTCAAAAACCTTAATAATGGTCAATTGTTTGGTGAAAAAAATAAAATCAGTATTTTCAAAATTCCGTAAATTATGTTCAACAAGGATGTGTTTGTAATATACACATCAAATAGCATCTAATTTCTTTCTCTATCAGAACTAGATATCTTTGTAAAAATACACTTTTACAAAATTGACCAACCTCATTTTATTCAAAGGGCCGTCACGTCATCTTAGGGGGGTCTGTTAAAAAAAATATTATATTAATGGATGCACAAGAAAATGTTGTTCTAGCATATGAAATTTCATCGAAATCGGTGGCCTGTTTTTGAGCATTTTCAAAAATGTCTAGGGGGTTGTATACCCCCAGTTAACATTTAGTTGAATGTTCATATATCTAAATTCAGAGTTTTCCATTTACATATAAAAATAATTGTAATAGGAAAAAAATATTAGTAATAAATAAAATTTCTATTTCACACTGTTGTCATTTTTCAGGGATACTTATGTTTAATGAAAAAAAATCAAATTCTTTTCAAAATTTAAGACACATACTCTGACGTTCAACACGCAATGCAATAATGAAATTTTGCCAACTTTATTTTCAATTATATGACCAAATTGATAACAATTAAAAATTGTTAGGTGAAGGGCAAAATAAATTAATGATCTCACAAATTTTTCAGAAACCGATACTTTTTAAAAGTAGATGCGAAATTTATTACCAAAATTTTTTTTTCTACCTGGGTTATACACAAATGGTCGGTCGTATTGAAAAAATTGCATTGAATTTGTATAGTTTAAAAAAAGCATTGAAAGATAATAATAAAATAATCGTATAATTAAAAAGTCGTAATTAAATAGTCAAATTGAATATAAATACGACTTAGTGAAAATGGCTTTTCGGTACGATAATTCAATTACTTTTCAACATTGCAATTCATTAAATATCTATTTCATTATGAAGTCGTAATGAAATAGTCCATTAAAAAAGTCCTCTTTTTAATAAAACAGGACTTTTTAATGAACTTTTTCAGTATTTTTAATACGATTTTTTTCAACACGACTTTTGAATTACTACTAAATTCAGTACAAGTTTACTCTGAACCCTATATTACTAGGATAATTTAATTTAACTTATTCTTTCACCACCAATTTAAATTCAAATTCAATGTTTTAAAATGCATAATTGATTTTACATGTCGATGGCGTACCTATATCAATTTAGATAATGTTTATTAATTACTGATATACATACATATATCGTATACAATAACTCAGATATAGAATATCTTTATTCAAAGTTAGTTGACGAACACTTAAAACAGAGAAGCAGTGTTTCCTGCGAAACATGATCCATGGCTGTCAAAGATCTAACTGACAAATAACCAAATCACGCATCGCTTTATTCGATATGATAATTAAGTTTTGTGACATCATGTCAAGACTTTTATGTATAACATGGACAACTACAAGTTTGCCTACAACAAATACTTATAAACTAAGGATTTAAGAAGCAGTTGTTACTTGTAATAATGTATAGCTTTTCAAAAATATAATTCTGTTTGTTTATTTTAAATACATATATTTTACTGATACCAATCTTAATCTATGTTTTTAGACAAATGACTTATAAAAAACATGTGCAAATTAATTATCATTAGTCTATTGTAAGTATTGTTTCACAACTGTCGACTGATTCACATACCTTACAATAAACATTACATTTATTTGTATAAAATTTTCAGCAATAAATAAAAATTGTATAAATTTCCATCTAAATATTAATGGCGGCTATTAACATACAATTTCATGATATATTTACGCCAACAACCTTCGTTTCTCTTATTTTGTTTAATAATAACAAAAACATGCATAGAGATTCGTATACCGATAAAGCGTTAGCAACAAGCCTAAGGCTAGGTTTATGAGCTAACCATCTTTAATTTATAGATTAGAATTAAATCACTGTAACATTGGCATTTCCTACGCACAGCGAATAGGTAAACGAACAGGCAAAACCATCATAATATTTCATGCTAACTCAATTAATTTCTATATCCAATGATGGGAATAAATCCAAAATTTCTAATTATGAATTTGATTTACGGCTAACTACAAAAACAGATAAACAACATGAGGTAGATTTAAACATGAGATAGGTTGACCTATACATTTTATTCGCCAGATAAAGAGTACTTTTAAATATGTATACAATTATCGGCTTTAGAGTGAATCTGTCTCTTATCGAAGCAACATGTCATTCCTAGAAATCTGATAAAATATTAAAGAATGCGATAGTGCTATTGATATAAAGTGTAATTTAATTTTTTTAAATATAGAATTTTAAAATATGATATAGGCCTATGGCAATCGGCTGTGCCATACAAGCAACCAAACCTCCCCAGAATATCATAGGACTTCTGAAAAGGCTATGTTTTGTATAACCAAACAATTTAAAACCATAATACAATCAATTCAATCAATTAATTTTTTAAATATTTTAACAGTGCAGTGATGTTGCAAATATTATAGAAATCGTTTCAGTAGTTTTTAAGCTAATAATTGTTTAAAGTTGTTTCTTTTTTTCATCGATAATGGTAGGTACCTAAACTACTTTTATAATATAACCGATTTGTTAATACACCCTAGCAACTAGTAATATGTGAAATAGGATAAAACAATTTAAAGGTATAAACATTAAACAGAAGTGAATTATCCTTTTTAAACTGTATGTATAAGGCATTTTCATGGGCACCCGAGCACTTTCAAGATAGGTCGGGGGGGGGAATATAAGCCCTCCTATTTAAGGATATTTGGTGCATTTGTAAACATATTATTGTATCTGGTCATAACAAAATAATCAAGCCAAAAATTATTGGGGGGAGCAAAATGATATAATTATCCTCTTGACAAAAATATTGGGGGGGGGAGACAATTGTCCTTCAAGCCCCGGCGCCAGAAATATCTTAGAACGATACCAACTTAAAACGATCATTTATTTTAAAGTGTTTAAAGAAAGCCTTTATGGCCAATCGTATATATGTACCTATATTATTTCAAGCGCATGAACACAATTCTTTGGTTTCGAAATTCATCTGTTTTTCTACAAATAATTTATGAATCAAAGTTCTGCGCACTTTTTACAATAGTAATATAGAGATATAAATAGAACTATGGAGATGAAACGCTAATAGAGTGTCTTTTTTTTTTTGACTGAACGAGGGAAATCCAGCATTAGCACTATACCGCATAGAAAATAAGTGTAGAAATAAAGCCAAGTCAAACTGGTTGTTTTTCAAAAAAGAAATTAAGACAATTATTGTTGTTGTTTATAACCAATTTGCTTGTTTATAATAGTTTATACATCATTCGATAGCTAAAATACTACAAAATATTATTTTGGATATATATTTCAATGATCAGTACACTTTTGTGACAGAATAATTCATGTTTTTTTAGCGAGCTGTTAATCCTCCAAACAAAACCTTGTTCTGAGGTTCCCATTGTTAGATAATTATATAACGAATAATCATTTCCATAATGTCTGACGCTGTCCCTTCCGGTGCATGACCATGACAGAAAACATAATTTAAAATAAAATTCTTAGCTAATTTTGAAGTGCACGTACATATTTATGATATTGTCATATAACAGATGCTCTATGCAAAGATTATGATATTTTTTTTAAATATAAAAAATCTTTGAATAATGCAAGAGAATTGATGCAAAAATGTCAGTGATGATTTTTTTACTGGCAATATGTACGAAAATCTCTCACATAATATCTCCTTCCTCACCATTAATATGAAATAATGAATACTCTTCTATACTACATGTAATTAATGCATGTGTAGATTACTCGTTAATTTTGGATAACAAGTTATATGTTTTGCTTATGAGGAACAAAATAATAACACGTCATAGTTTGAAAATAATAATATTTTAGTACTACCTAACCATTAGATAGTCCAGACATTAGGACAATTTGTAGGAATGCTGACAGCTTTACATAACTGAGCAAGATACCGATTAGGTTTTTAAACAGCTGGAACGTTAATTTTATATTGCAAAGAAATTGATATAATCTTTATTTGTCTAATGGGAAGACAGTTATGAAATTCATTCTTATGAAACTTTGTATTTAGGCTTATATCAAAGTGAATTTAACATGGTAATGCACAAAAACAGCTGGAATGATGTATAATCGAATTAAAAAAGAAATGTAGGTACATAATATAAACATCGCAAATAGTTTTTGAGTAACTCTTTCTAAATACATAGCCACTCGTACATGTTGAGATATAGTGCTCTACTCCATACAATTGTCTTCACGATTTTCTTCTTAGTTTCTAGTCGTAAGGTTTTTGTTAGTAAATTCTCTTCATCTTATAAATGTCGTTTTGGCCATTGCAATCCTTGCGCGGATTTCGTTACTGTACCTTCAATCCGAAGTTAATTGCTCCAAGGTATTTAAAGGTTTTGACTTGTTCAACTTGTTGATTGTTAAGTGTAATGTTCATTTGATCCTGCCCATTTCTTGAAAATTGCATTACCTTTGTCTTCTTTATGTTTATCTTCATGTTGAAATCCTTCGCTTTACCATTTAAGCTATCTTAAAGGTTTTGTAGTCCTTCTTCTGAGTTTGCTATCATTGCTTGATCATCTACGAATCGCACTTCTTTAGTTATTTCTCCTCCTATTGTCTTGTATGTGGTTAATTGCTTCTATCACCATAAGTTCTGTGTATATCGAGAATAACATATTAGAAAATTTTTTAGACTATAATTCCCAATAACAATAATTGTTTTACAAATGATAGATTTAATAAATCGACCTCATTGTTTCAAACAGCTCTCAGGTTACACCCTCCTGGTTAAAAAAAAGTTTCTTTCAAAATGAACAACGTGTCGATATGAAAAGGTCAGACGTGAATATGACAGTTACACATTTCAAAAGAAAAAATCCACCCGATTTTGAAACGAAGTGTAAAATTATTTTTTACATTTTTGTTTTTTATCATAGAAGCTGACTCCCAGAAATAGCCAAATACATTAACCTTAGCCTTCCTAAATATATATTGTTTGACATTGACTATAGAATAGGGTGCGGGTGGAAAGACACCTGTCTAGCATTTCACATTTCCAGTGAATGTTTGGGTCGAAATTTTGATCTACTGATTTTGGGACTGGACTCCCCTGAGACGCGTAAATGAATTTTTCTCAAGTTTAGTTTTATGCCAGGAAATCATTCCAAAACCACTAGAAATGACATAGAAACTAACAATGAACCATTTTAATCAATTAGAGCCATTTAGTTGTGATTTTTTTAAAAACAAACAGTATATGTATGGTTAGCCTCATACCTAGACCAGCAACCTAGTCAGGCATCCAATATTTCTGATGTCTTCCTAAATCTCAATTTAATATTTGAACAAGATAAATGTAGTTTGATTGTAGAACTATTTACCTAAGTAATTTAGTTTAAAAATATCAAAAAATAATTTTTTCGAAATTTATTTATGCGATGGACGGAAAAAAGAACAAATGCTTCCATTGTTGATCAAGTAGACCATGAAGAAACACTGGAGGTTGCAGTTGTAAAAGCTTCACTTAGTTACTTTGGACATGTTATTCGCGTAGAGGGGATGGAGAATGCAATCATGTCAGGACGAGTTGAGGGCAATAGAAGGCGTGGCAGACCGCGAAAGAGATGGCTCGACAACCTGAGGGAGTACAAGAACTCCACAATCGAACACATGATAACATAAGCCCGAGACAGAGCACTGTGGAGAAGAGCTACAATGGAAGTCACCAGGGGTGGGTCGAATGCGACTCGACAGTACAAGGTAACAAGTCATATACTGAGTGCCTATTGAACACCTACCTGCCGAATCAAACAGTCCTCTCGCAGCATTACAGGCGGCCAATCACAGCTAATTTCAAACCCTTAAAGCTTTGACCCCAGGCGGGGAGTGTGCGCATTTTGCAAACTGCACATGCAGAAGCCAGTAACCATTGGTCACATTCACCGTCAAATGACAACTTCTTCATAGTCCTTGGGCTAAGACCTTAACCACTTATCATGCGGGTCGGAGATGGGTTGTCTAGTCCCTAAGAACTTTCGAAATATTGTCTATCAAGTAACTTAAAAGCATTCCAAGAGTGGGTCTAGATCCGGACACCTCCCGATCCGTAGTCCAGCTCGCTAACCACTCGGCTAGCCCCGCATTTTAAATCAAATTTTATTTATTTTATAATAAACTGATTGAGACTGAAACAACTATTCATAGATTTTGCTTGGTTATTAATTAAAACTACAGTATTTAAAAAGGCATATACATACATAGGTATGTTACCTAATAGCTAAAATATAGAATTATCCTAACTGCATGTATTAACAAATTTTTAGATTTCAACATTTATATAGGCATGTCTCCTCTTTTATCCAATTGAAAAATATAGAAGTTATATGACAAATCACACAAAGAACTTGCGAGTTAAAATAGAATAGGCTGATGTTTTTGTAACAAGCAAAATATCAAATTTATCAAGCTATAATTGCCAATTGTGATACAATTTTGTTGTGATCGTACAGACTTCGATTTTGTTTACTTAAATTTCAGTAACTTTCTGTGTCGCTGCACCTATTGTCAAAGAAAACACAATTTGTCCTTCATTATCTAGCCGAAACACACAAGTTGACTCATAAGCACAAGAATTAGAATACAAACAATTGCGATTTATATGTGAGTATTGTTGTTGTACTAAAATAAGAAATAACTATTGAAGTTTTATTTTAACCCTAGTTATAAATGGTTTAATTTGTTAAGAATTGTTAATGATTTTACAACAGTACTTGTCCGAAACTTTTTTTGAAGCTACCTCAAAATTTTATCCAAATCGATCCATTGGAATATGCTATTTATAGGGGTGGAACTAAGATACTCAATGACAATGAAGGATTAAAAAGAAGAAAAAACTATTTTCATTAACTACCAATGCATTAATGGTCAATGAATAACTACGAGCAGGAGCATTTCATTGTACTCAATTATTTTATTGATTTTTAAAACTATAATTAATATATCTCCATCAAATAATAACAGAAACTAGATAAGTGGTCAAGGTGTCCCCAAGGGAGCCTACATTAGCCCAAGGACCGTAAAGAGGTTGTCACCAGCGATTAATATATGCTGCCTCCCATAGTAATCGCCGGGTACTGATACTACTAATAAGTAGTATTGGCGAAATAGCAAATTATTAGCGGATCACAGTTAAAAGGGCTCTTAGATATTGTGATAACATCACTCTATGTTGCAACATGGATCACAGCTGATCCCAAGCCAGCCAGACAACAACACCACCAACAACAATAACTGGTCAATTATTTTTGTTAAAAAGTTTCTGTATCAATTTAAATCTTGGACGTCATCTTAGTGATTCTGAAAGCGCGTGTGTAACGGCATTAGAGGCTCCACTTTCAAACCAATTTCAGAAATTAACATCTCAAATGCAGGCAAATACTGACAGTTTTATTTTTCTCAAAAATCATCTTTAAATTTTTAAAAAAATATCAAAATCATACATTTTAATGACATTATACAGCGCTATAGTCCGACATATCGTTAGAAATTAATATCAGCCAGAATGCACCGAGCTTAGCATTACTCATAAGCTATTATATGTAAATGCAATTTATAGTAGGTATGAGAGAAAATACATTTATCAAGAACAGAATTTTAGGTAAAATGTAACGATCCTTTGTTTATTGAATTGTTTAATTAGTGTTTTAACTATTGCAAAATTGGTTAGCTTTTTAAAATCCAAAAATGTAAATCAGACATATGTATACATATTATCGTATGCTGAAATTATTTTATATTCGGTGGTTTAAAAACCCACATTCATTATCATACTTCCTACCTAATTAAATATTAGTTTGATCTTGAAGAAATCGACATCCAATATCGTACATTAAATAGATAAATTTCAAACAATCAAAATCGTTTTCAGACATTCAATATAGTTTATTTTAATAGAAGTACAAAATTTACAACAAATTGTAAAAGGTTTAGAAAACAATATCTTCCATACGCATACTCAGTGGAATATACAGCATGTTATGGCCATTCCAGTTTGTACACCACTGTATATTTCAAAATGATATAACGAAAAAACCTGTCCATAAATTAATTTGCAAATTTTCATTAAAATTTTACTTCTATACCCAGAAATATGTTCCGTAACAATAAAAATATCTGAAAGCGATATTGATTATAACCCTTAGAGGATAAACATACGAAGCGGATAAAAATGGGGATTTCATACTTTCAATGGGCTTAAAGTGGTATACAGGTAGCTTAAAAAAATTATTCAACAGAATTTAAAAAAAATTGATAAAGAGGATCAGCTAGAGACTGATAATGTCATCGGGTTCAAAAACTAATTTTTGTCCGATTTGATTCAAATTTGGTGTGTAGGTCGTCCACAAAGCACCTAGTAACATAAATCTATAAATAATATTTGAAAAATTAATAATTTTCTATTTATTGGGGGCAAAAATAAAATTCGATATTTTTGTCCAAAATCACTTAAATGGCTCTAAAATACAAAGGAAATATCTTATCTTGCTCAAATTTGAATTTACAAAAATTTAGGATTAACATACTGAAAAGTTGAATGCCTCACTTTTATGGTTGCTAGTCTATTTGGCGTATCATACTGGGGCAGATACGTAAACTTCGTGTCGTTTTTAACGTGAAATTCTTCACATATAAATGGCACTATTTGATTTAAAATAGCTTATTATATTAGTTTCTACATCAATTATAGTGGTTTTGAAATGATTTCCTGCCCCAAAATTGAATTTCAGAAAAAATGATTTTAACACATTAGCTGGTCTGGTCCCAAAATCAGTAGACCCCAAGTTCTGACTTTGGATAAAACTATTACTTTTTTATTACATTGTAGTAGGAAATTGAGTCGTCTATTTTTCTTATCCAAATATCTCGGATTTTGAATAGGGGCAATTGTTTACACAATAGTTTTTAATGAAATTTTCGACAGTTGTTAGGAATATAATACTGAAAAATCAATTCAGCCGTTTTTGTGTATTCAAAAATATAGAAAAACGAATGTTTAGGCTATCTACCAAATATTTTGGCTTCAAAATATATTGCTTTGTAAAAAGTACATTTTGGCATCTTAGGACCAACTTCATTTTTTTCAGAGGATCATTATGTAGCGGAGAGGGGGGGGGTCACAAACAAATGTCAAAAGATTTGCAAGAGAATTTGATGCACAGATTCCAAATTTCAAGTAAATCGATTCAATCGCTACTGAGCAGTTGAGATAAAAAAATTGCAAGCGAAGCAGCGGTTTAACAGTTTGACAAAAAATAGATTAAAAAAAATAGATTCAAAATGTAGATTCAATTCCTGTTCTTTAGCAAATTTCACTAATGCATGGTAATAATGTAATTTAACGATTAATATACCTAATAATGAAATTCACGTTACCCCCCACCCCCAAACTTCCATTTATTGTAGGTAGCTTTCATGAATAATTCAAATTTGTTTGTTCTATATAAAAACCCGAGACTTGAAAATGAAATAAATGAAGGAAGGCTTCTCAGTGTAAGATATATAAGAGTTTGTAGCGTATACAATACGTAATTTAAAAATTCACAAGATAATAGATTTAAGGACCTCTTTTATATTAGTGAGACAAAACAGCAGAAAATAACTTGGATATTTGCTTCACAAATGTAAGCATTTTTAATTACATCTGACAAATGCAATAACATTGTTTTAGTTAGGCTATGTTTTAGTCTTTATTTATTTAATAAAACAATCGATCATAAAATAACGTCTTATCAAATCACGAAATGATTAATAAAATTTGCTTGGTTACATGTAAACATAGTTGTTCAATAAATGTTCAAAGTATCTACCAGCATTAAAGCTATGGAATATTATACCAACTTAGAGCTTCGATTCACCAGCAGCCTGGATAGCTCAGTGGGTAAGGCATTCGCCCAACACGCTGACAGTCCAGGTTCGAGCCTACCTACGACTGATGAGACCCAAAAAGGTCGAAACCGGTCTCCTAGTGGCTTTGCTGGTGAATAAAAATTAATTTATTCTGAAAAAGTTAATATATTTTGCTTCTGTCTTCGAATTTGGACCTATTTAGTTGATTTTAAACTTTGATTTTAATTAATTTTTCTATACTTTTCTATAGAAAAGTTCTATTACAAGTACCTATCTATCAAAAATTATATAAACGTAATATTTTTTTAAATTGATTCTATCTCATAACCCAAATTTGATGAATGTAAAAAAACTCTTCTTAATAACCTTAAACTAGAATTTGTGATTTAATTATTCGGCCACTGATCAAGATGATATATTTTGTTCTATGGTCGACTAACATCTACCAAAATCTGAATTTGTTTCTGCTTTTGATAAGTGTATTCACATACTATATGAAAGAAACCTAGCCGCTATATTTTGAAATGTATTTTGAATTTGATTAATTACCATAACGACGGTAGCATTAACTTAATGATACCATTATTTGCTGGTAAACAGAACTTATTTCAAAGGTCACGGTGGATATCCAATGTATCTGATTTTGATATTCTACTTTTATTTTATTTAACCGCAAATTTACATGATTCCAAATATATTAGGAAACTTTGCTTTTGAAATCTGAAATAATATTATTAAGTACTTGACCTCTATTTGTACTTTATGTTGTTAACTTTAATAGAGACTAAAAATAGTTAGCTAAAATCCCAATTAGGTTGATTTAAAGTCCTTTATAAGGAAATAAGAATTTTAAAAGATGATGTAATCTTTTAAAAAATTTATAGAACAGAGCAACCGTTAGTTGCCTTCCGTGTAATTATGGGGAATAAAGTAATATTTCGTCCTTTGAATTCGAATGTTTAAATTCACAATGCTTTTTTACTTTGAATAAATGATAAATTTTATATTAAAAAAATAAACGGTAATAAATAGTAATATTTCAAATATCATGTTTTGCCTGGTTTGTATTTTGTTTAAATAGGAATGTTTAATGCAATTCTTGCAACAAATAAGCAGCAGTATAAGGGTGTAGGACTGTAGATCCCACATAACTTCATTTATTTCAAACCTGTAATTGGGAATAAGTATATCAGATATAATGAATCCATTGCGTATTTGAAAATGTAATTTGACATATATTTATTTAAATAAATATTAAAAGATTATTACAAATAAAATGCTAAATAAAAGATGCACCACTCATGAAATTCTTGCAATATTTTGAACTATAACGAAATCTGATTAAGTATAACAAAAAACTCAGAATAAAAGTTATACCAGAAAACAACAAAATACATTGTTGTTTATTCAAATTAACAACAGACAAAAACAAAGCGTTTTCATTTATATGTTTTATAGATAGGTACGTGCTAACATAGTAAATTGTCCATAATTCATCAAAACATTCAGTAGTTATTTTTAAAAATTTCAAATCAAACTTTTCATCATGAAAAACAATCCACTTCGCTTTAAACTTATAGAATAAATGCTTATGCTGTATAAAAATATTGGGAACATAGTGGTCTGAGCAAAAATATTTTTTAAATGTCTTTTTCATTTTAAATTTTAACGCTTTTTTGTAGCTATTTCAAATTTATTTTAAATTAAATAATCACTTAAATGAAGAATGTTTTTAATATTCTTAAATAAATATGAAATTAATCTAATAAATCAGTCAAATACACTTTAAACATTTCTTAGTCAAAACAAATTAATTTAATTAAACAATATTGCGTCATCAGACCAAATAATTAAGGTATTTATTTACGAAAATATAATCCTTCGAACAAAAGTGGATCATAGAAATTCAAGAAATCTTTTAAAAATGGGTATACAATAAAAATTTGTAAAAAATGTACAATAAGGCCAGTCCAAAATATCGTTTTTTAGAATAAATAATTTGCATAAAATATACATGTAAAGTTTAATAAATACCTGCTAAACAATGCAATAAAAATACATTTTAATGTCACAACATAATTCTGGCCCCATACTACAATAAATAATAATAGAAGATGCCATACCTACTTGGATATCTGTAGCAAAATTGGTATTTAATTGTGAAACTAAAAAAGAATTTTAGTGCAAATAATGGTTGGGCTAATTACCTAAATTATTTAAAACCATTATATGTTAAAATCCTCTAAATATTTTTAAATTTTCAATAGATGTTTTCCAACGTTAGACTAAAAATTATTTGATATATGCATTGCCTCTGCAAAAAAAGATATATTTTCTTATTCTAATAAAAGCCAAATTATATATTTATATAATATGTCCTATAAGAATTAGCCAGAAATAGTTTACATTTATTTTCTTAGAGGTAAAAATTTAAAATATTAATTTTAGTATGTACTGTCAATTTAAACATTTTGGAGTAATTATTAAACTAATTATTATTTTATTCAATAATACTAAGCTTTAATCAGCACAAACATAAAAGCTCCTTGTATACCGAACACACAAGACACAATAGCCATTGACAGTGGCTGAACGCCATTACGAGTTGCTACTGCACATGCTATGACGAGCATGATACCTGAAAGAGCAAATAATAACATTAGTAAATGAATAAAACATCATTTTAATCAAAGGCTGTAAAAGACAAATAAGATTTGACTTATAGAGTAGAGATAAAGAAACCATTCCCAACTTTTGAATTTATACAGTTATTAAATTTTACATGCTGATTATTCTCTTCATATTCTATTTAAAACCGATAACTATTTTTAATTTGAATTGAAAGGAAAAAGTTATGAGCAAAAAACTAGCAATAGTCCTATCTCTACAAAGTTATTTTTCAGTATTGAAAAGAACGTAACTCCTCATAAGTCAATATTTCTTATCTCTATAATGATAAATTGCATGTAAATTTATGGCATCTTTTCCGTGTACGCAAATGCATACAATTTTGGATGGAGTGGTTTCCCTACATAATTCTAGGCTTTATCCTACGAAGTTATTGTTAAACTCACAATTGATTCGGAAGTAAAGGCTGTTTGTAATTTGATAAACCGACATACAAAATCAATACTAATGGGTACTGGCAGAACGCGGTAAGTCGCCTTTTGAACAATGTTAGGACAAAATATGAAATAGTGTCAACCTATTGATTTTTTGGGAGCCATAAACAGGACGCAATCGTCTCAGACTTCGATTTTGTAAATACCACTTTCTGCTATTAAGCATTGTCAATTTTCATGATCAAAATGATTTTCTTTACTTATCCAAAATAAAATGTAACCTAACAAATAGTGTCAGTAGTAAGCTAAAAGTGTCTGCAGACTTACCGACTAACAGTGTCAGAATGAATGCAATGCCATTTAACAATCGACTTCCATCAGTGTTTTTGCAGTAGAGATAGAGCATCAAAATCAGTGCGCATACATCAGCAATAACTGCTATTACCATACAGGTTAAATAGCCCTTTTCTCGATCAAATGAAGGTGTAAAATCTAAAAGCAATAAGATAAAACAAATAAAAATAATATTTAGAATAGAAAATATGCACAAAATGCATCAGACTTTTGTCTTCACTTTTCTATTGTTCTTGTAAATGGCAATGCATTCCTTTTACAACCGATAAACCAAATGCAAAAGGTATTGAACTCAAAGGTTTTTTGGACAAATGAGCCTGCTGCCTGCCCACATCACACCCACTAGATTCTGCGGGTGCAGTTATCGTAGCAACACTCTCTTTAACCGTATTGTCTTTTGGTAGTTGTCGGTGATAAACAATGTCCAGTTGTGTTTACTACATCCATGCTTTTCACCCGTATTTTGAAACCGAAACCATTTTATACCTCACAATGAGCACCATTAGGGTGGTTCGTCCGAAAATTTACCCCCATCTATGAGGATTTCGCCAGTTCTACCAGTCATACTTCCCACGAATGGGCTGAAATTTGCTGCACCATTATCATAGAAAGATTCATTGGCAGACAAATATAAAATCGATGCTGAGGCATAATTTGTGGCTGATTACGACATCAGGTTCAAAAATTACATTTTATCACATTGGCTTCAAATGTGGTGTGCAGGTTCACAGGAATTAGACCATACATCTCTAATATAAAAGTTTTAAAAAAATTAAAGATTTGCATTTTGGACAAATTCAGTGAAATATGTTAAAATCCATCTTATTTTACTAAAACATCAATTTAGATATATGTAGAAAGCTATATATTAGAACTTATTAGAAGTTAATTTAATTAGAACTAATGTACAAGAAAATTTAATCTTAAAGCTTCACTGTTCTATTTGCTAAACTATGAGGGTCATATTATTCGGGTTGGTCTCTAAACAATTGCCAAATAACTTATTTCTATTTTTGTATATCTGAGTTTTAATGATGGGCCCATTTTAGACACAAAAATTTCATTGTTTCTATTTTATTCAATTTGTTTGTTTGAAATTTGTAACATTACCTTTTAGTGTATTTCTGTAGGTATGAATAAAATTTAAATTCCAAGACATGCCTTTTCGTAACCATAAACAATCTTTTTTTAAAATAACATTTTCAATATGAAGTAATGGTATATCAAACGTCATTGTTTTTTTAATATGCCTATCTACCAAATATACACATACAATGTATATCAATCAAATTAAAAAATTTTGAATTCTGAAAAACATTTTGTAAGCTTTTCTATTTTTGGCCCAAACTCACTTTTTAGAGGGCCATCATGTGGTGAACCTAAGGGTGGTTAGACCAAACTTAATTATACCTTTACTCCGATGTAAATATATATAAATGTATTTGTTGATGCAAAAATTTAAGCCAATCTTTTTTACAGACATTTTTAAGCAATTAGTGTTGAAGGTGTTACACCAATTGGTGTTGTACAACCCAGCAAAGTTAAATGTAATAATTATGCAGCTAATTTCTGTTGATTTATCTTTGGTATATCAAACTTTATTTATTGTTATAAATAATCGAAAATAAAATTAAGAGGTACATTAAGTTGACATTATATCACGTTTCAAATTTACCTAAATAAATTAAGTAGAAAACCTATAAATGGCAATAGAATGAATAGTGCATGTACTCGTAAAATATTGCAATTGAAATTGATGTTCTAGTTTATATAGTGTATTTCAAGTATAAGGGCTGACCCACCAAACAAGGAAGAACAAGCACATACTTGAAATAAGTCTCCTATGAAAAGGGTAAAAAATAAGAAAATACTCAGGTACATGGATATAAAATATTTTTAGTTAACTTGTACCTAGCTAGTACCTAATACTTCTTCTTCTTCTTCTTCTTCTTTGGCGGCGCTCCGAAGTCGCAGACTTCATGTCAGCTGATTGGCAGAATAAGT
>JAUYWI010090852.1:0-12300 GCA_034780595.1 Parotoplana pacifica | reverse complement strand
CTGGCTGATGAGGCCCAACAAGGCCGAAACAGCTCTCCTGGGCTATCACTTGCGAGTAATATAAATAAGTAGTATATATTTAATCAAAATCTGGCTGTTGTTTTTATTATTACTCTTAACCCTTATAAATATGAGGGAAATAGTCAATTACCTAATTATCTCAATGTGAGCAAAATCAAGCCTACGAAGGATAAAGAAAGCTAGAATAAAACATCATTACCTAAGCTTAATAACCAAATTAAAACAAGCAGAAGAAAAAGAAAAAAAATCTAAAATTTACTAAAATAGTCACGACACAAATAAATCCAAAGAAGGATCTACTGGACGCTCAAATTATGGTGCTGGAGAGCTTCGAGCATGTCTAAAGATCTGGACTGACGAGCTAGTGAGGCAGGGAAGTGGTTTTTGATGCGGTCATTGAGTTATTAACATCACCCTCCCTTCCAATCGTAGACCCTCCTCAGCGATTACCAAACACCTACTGATTTGCCAACATCGTCTTGCAACCAGCCCCAATCTGTTCTCAATCGCCTCCCATGCTCGTCATTCTGGACATTTAGACATCCTCGAAGCTCTGCTCCTCAAGTTCCGACACCATAATTTTCAACTCCTTCTATCCTGGTGAATTGACATCTTTTGGATATTTTTATGCATTTCATTTTATTGGTGCAACATTTTATTCTTTATTTTTTTGTCTTAACAATTTTAGTAAATTTTAGTTTTTTATGTTTTTTATCCTGCTTGTTGGAATTTAGTTTTAAGCTTAGGTATTGATGTTTTATTCTAGCTGTTTTATCCTTTTATTTAGTGTTTACCTACCTGTCTTCATAGGTATTGATTTGCTCGTATTGAGATACTTAATTACGTAACAATTATGTCATATTTACAATACGTTTTCAGTCCTGAGTTGTTTCTCGAAATATATCGATGCATTTTAATCTGGTAATTTCTTTTATTTTTAAATATATACTGAATTGAGATTATACCTATATACATATGTGTTAGATTAAAACACTTCAAATATAATAGAAACAAGTAAAATGTATAAAGAATAAGTATGACTTTACTTGAAGCCCATTCAGTTCTACACACATGAAATCTTGAAAAGGTTCTTGTCTAGCATCTCAAATAGGAATCTGCTTGAATTCAAGTCATCAGCACTTTGTTTAGTTTTTATGCAGAGAGCTTGGACTTGACTATACCCACTGCAATATCACACTAAGTGAGATTGGGACTATGGGAAGGCCAAGGAAATTTCCATATTTTCCTGCCCATTGATTCTGGAATGTGGCATTCAGAAATTCTCTATATCGCTAATGCAGTATGGGCAGGCGCCGCATCCTGCAGGAAATGCGTAGATGGGAGTAGGTATGTCTCTTTTCTGTAGTGCTGAGACAAATTCGCATCAAAGCGCTCGAATTTAAGAATATTGATTGATTCCACAATAATTTTTATGTATGTCTATGTGACAGTGAATTCTGGGACACTTGGTGATTTCAAAGTTGATCTTAAGACTAAAATTTCTGTTGGTTTTAAAGTTTTATCTGAATCTAAAACCAATTTTGAAATACAAAGCAATATTACAACATTTTAAAATGTTTTTTAGGTTGGCTTTGTAATTAAAAATATCTATTAAAACCAACTTTGAAATCGTCCAGAGTACAATATTAAATTTTATGATTGGGTACTTATGTTGGAAAGACTGTCACACTGAACCTAATAGAAACGTGGAAGAGCAAAGAGCTAAATACTTTCACTAAGGTCAAACGGCTACAGCTCTTGTCTGGAGCATGGCTATGTATGGTTGCAAGAGCTGGACCATTCGGAAGAAAGTGGAAAGGAAACTAGAAGCATTCGAACTGTGGTAGTGGAGAACAGTTCTTCGAGTGAGGGAAAAAGTCAATGTGCCTGACTGTAAGGGAATTTATCAACGATTCAGAAAAGGAAACTCAAGAAATATGCACACTGGAAATGTAGGGAAGATAGTTTAGTCATCGCAACAGTGGAAGGTGATGTTGAAGCAAAAGGAAGGAAAGGACGAAGACGTCATGATTGGTGTGAAGGCTTGGAGAGGAAGCATGGAGAATGCCAGACGTTGTGCCATCAATAGAAATATCAACGACCCTTCTTAGGGTTATGATATATTGAACTGAACTTACGTTGTTTATACATACTTACTATAGTTATATATAAAAAGTACTGCATCAGAAACTCCTACAGACAAATACAGGGTGAATTTTAAGTAAAGTCTCATTTTAAACTGAAAATAGAGTTTATTAATCAACGAATTTGGTTAGAACCAATAGCTGCTAAAGATAATCTTTTAACCATGCGTCCAACGCCAAGATTCTATTTTACAGCAAAATGGCGCCCCAATTCACTATGCAAGACACTTTCGTGAGTGGTTGGATGCAAATCTTACCGATCGGACGTCGGCGACCATCTGAATAGCCTCAAAGATTCACCAACCTTTCACCTTCCGATTTTATTCTGTGGGGCAGTTTGAAGGACAACGTTTATGGTCGTGCCCCAACAACAATCCGCCAACTGAGTGTTCAGTAGCCAGCAGACTTCAGATGTGTATCGAATATTGCGTCGGAACAAATTCGTCGTAATTCCGACACATTTTACACAATTGTCGGAAAAAAAAATTTTCGTTGTGCAAAAAAAATTTAAAAAGCAATTAAGTCAGTACCTAAATCTGACTAATATTTTAAGAAAAAAAGGTATCACTACATTTGACAATTAGAAACAAAAAATGTTTTGTTTTTTAATTACGTAGGAATCGCATCGGATTCAAATAATTTCTTTTTCACAACGGAAAAGTTTGGTTTTCCCGCACAAAATTGCCTCAAATGTATCAGAATTCTAACAAATTGCCTCGGAGACAATTGTTTGAATACTTTTCCAATGGAATAACTTTGAAAAATAATTTTCTATACATTTTTGGCCTGGGAATCTTTAGTGATGTCGTAAATTTTACAAATTTATTGTTTTTAGTTGTCGTAAGTACCGTGAGCCCAAATCGATCGATCAAATTTTTATGTATTATTGAAAAGCAAAATTTCAATTTCAATTTGAATCCACTTGAATCAACGACGACTGGGCAAATCTTTGATACCTAATGTAAATAAATATCTCATTATACAGCGACAAAATATGAAATGTCATAAAAAGAAATTGACATGTTTCATATCTTTTTCGCAGTATAAATGAGATAGAATTAAAAACCAAATCGAGCAATCGATACCGTGGACGTATAGTATAGAAAACAAGAAATTATGTGTACCAAACTATATTTATCTACATAATGGGAGGAATGTAATAGGTACAAAAATATATTAAGAGCCTTTCTCAACATAAGATCCATTCCGAGCTACCCACTTTTCCTAATGTTGGTGGAGTTCCTCAAATACATGGATACAAAATTGATCTCCATTTTCAATCCGTTCATTTGCAAACTCTCTGAGGCTTTCAAGTGTCAACAGTTTTTCCAGCTAAATCCTTCTTTAGAATACGGAAAAATGAAAGTCTGAAGGGGCTAGATCAGGACTGTTTGGTGGGTGGGATAGCTTTTGGATGCCTTGAATTGTCTCCTGAACAACATTTGCTTGGTGTATCAGTGCATTGTCTTGAAGAAGTCATTAATTCTGCCCTCTCTGTAGAAAGAGCCCTTCGAATAAGACTTTTGTAGTATTGTCCGGTCAAACTTGGACCCTTCTTGAGAGTCTACAAGCACATTCCACGATAATCATAAAACACAGGCAACATGAATTGACGGCGATGTGACCGGATCTTTCTGCATCATGCACAAAAGTTCTTCCTCTTTTGAATTTACCTATCCAAAAGTAAATAGCACTCTCTTAAGTGATGCAGCACAATAGCCTTGTAGTAGAAGACTGATGATGTCAGAGGACAATTTATTAATTCTTAGGAAGAAATTTGATAAGAATGTGCTTCAGTCACTAAAATTTGCTGCCATCGTGAATAAATATTGTATGTACAAATTTATGAAATTTTAAACTTACATGCAAAGTACATTGAAAACAATATTACCGGTTTATGTACCTATCCTATCCATAGATATTTCATACAAAAAATTAAAATCGTATCAATATTTTCATGGCTAGACCGGACACTTAGTGGGAGCATCCCCTATACCTAACTTACTTGGTACATCGCATAAGTAATTCAAAAATAAATTAATCAAGAGATATTCAAACAATCACGTTTTTATTTTGAATTCATGAAAATACAAATATAAAATAGACAATAAATGTATCTTTTGTTAATTGCTACAATACCGATTACTGAGTTTCCAGTACATACAAATGATAAATAAATACAAGTAATAAACTGCATATCAAAATCATACATTTTAATTGTATTAAAAGTCTATCAAGCTAAATCATAAGTACTCTGGAAGTAAGTATACCCATTGGTACAACATTTCACTAATTAGGAAGTAAAAGGAAGGAATGTAGGTAGGTAAGCAGTAAAATTAATTATTTAAAAAATAAAAATAAATTGTAGCTACATTATAGTATATCATCAAAATCAGAGAAACTAATGCAAATGTTGTGATTACAAAATATTGAATTGATTATAACTAATTATATTATACGTACATTCTATAAATTAAGGCAACTCAAAAATTGAAAATATAAACAGTGTATAATACAAAGCATAAAACTATAAGGCCGTGTTCACAACTGTGCATTGAATTAATTGGTTACTACAAACTACAAAATCAATACAATGAAACAGATTTCTTAAGTCCTTTTGACACTCACATTATGTGGTAACAGAATCAAGTATGCGCTTATATGCGTATCTTGTGCATTTGAAATTCCATACAAGCAATAGGGAAAATGGTCATGAATAATATGCGCATTCAAAGTTGGATTTTCGAGTGTTTATTAATTGACCACAACATTTGACATTCAGTTCTCTGTGGCCAGAAATCAATGTCAGAAGAGGAACAATACATGTTGTGTACTCGGCCTAAGGTCAATAAATGAATGAAGTAAACCCAAGTCAGAACAATTGCCATTATAGCCAGCCGATGCACCAATTTATTTTGGATTTGATTGCAATTATATTCTGTTGATGAAATACAATGATAGTGCAACAGTTTTTTATACATGTCACTGCAAATCGGAGCCCTGTAGGTATATTATGTGTGTAGTTTGAAATATACATTAATCTGATAACTATAAGCTTTGGATCTAAAATAAGGAAAATCTCCTATCAATATATGCAGGTACATACATATATACGTTATCTTAATGTATTATCGTAATTATAGGCTATAATGGCGTTGAACATGTTCTCGTGATTTAATATTTGGAAGCGTTTCTATCATTGTTAATCATTCCTAAAAATGAGACTAAAATAAGTCTAGTAAAACTTAACAACTATTTAAAATAATCTTAAAAACAGGGTTATAAAAATATCATTGGTGTTCCATCACAAATAGTGAATAAACGTATATTTAGTATTTTAAAGAAAAAAACTAGAGGAATCTGAAATAGAAAAAAATGAAGGACAAATTACAGCTGATTTTAGATTTCACAGCAACTTCTAAAAACAGTTCGCCATAGCTTTCTTTGTTTTACAAACCTCAATGAATTTCACTTAGACGCCTTTTTAGGGTTTAAAACTTAGATTACATAGGTCCCAAATCTCCCAATTATTTCTAGAACATGCATCATAGGCTTTGAACAGAACTAAAAAAAACAAAATTGTCCATTTGCCTTGAAATTTGATAGACTAAATTAAAGTGGAGAAATATAAAGAAACCTCCCAGTAGAATATTACATGTAAATTTGTCAAAACAATGCATTTATCGATATTTTTAGAAATCAATATGCTAAATTTGCATGTAAGAACAGATCTAGTAATAAAACAAATTCTCAAAAAAGTACCTAGATTCATAATTTACAATAAAGTTCTAATAGAATAAATAGATTTCTCCATTTTGTTCAAATGTTTACAAAACTTCTTTTATATAGTTTAATTAACATCTTTAAATCGCAAAATAATTACAACTAGAACAATTGTTAGCCTCATGTGGCACACTAGTAGCAAATAATTTGTATAATTTTTTATATCTACTACCAGATCCTGATCAAATTGATCAATTTTACACTTCGAAAATAACTTTTCTAATAAAAATTGCATACTGATTGAAATAGAAATAATTCGGTATTAAATTTAAATAAATAAATGCCCACATCCCGGTCTATAAATCAAATCGGTTGTTAAACAGAGTACGCGAATACCAGTTCCTCTAGAATTTTTATTTAAAAAAAATTACCAATCATGTGATAAATATTAGTACAAAATACATTATGTAGCTAATTGTATCAATATTTGTGTAGATAAGTAGGTACTAAAATATTTTTTATAATTATTTACTGATAACAGGGCAAATAAAATTTAGTTCAGCAGTCAAATACAATCACAAGTACACAATTCAGTAAAATCTAATGACATTAAAAACTTCATTTCAATATAAACTGGTTCATTTTTGCATTAATCCATTAAAAATATTATCTAAAAAAAATAAAACATTTACCAAACGGTTAAAACAATGAACACAATCAGACCCCATCAACCAAATGGATTAGAAAGCACAACTAAATTCAGTGAACAAATAATAAAACAATAGACTTTAGATAAGATCTAGCAATTACTGGGATTAGGTGTGTTAGAGTTGTGGTAGTTTCTGTTTAATCAAAAATTATGAAAATACACACAAACTTTCTTTTGTATAACAACCAATTTATTATTTTCCGAATTACAATACATAGACAGTCTGGTTTTCTAAATACACTTCTTTTCATACGTAAAATTCTATCGATTAAATAATAACAGTTGTAAGGTTCTATTCAACTACTGACTTATATTCAGTTATATATTTGCACTGTATTATATCTAATCCACCATGCCTTAAACAAAATCTATACACACCGCCTAGACAAGTTCGAGAAATTGATGACATTCCGCCGCTCCTATTCATACAATATATATATCCAGAAGCCCATAAAAAGAAATCTGTACAAATCATGATGACCTATGTTTAGTTTATATATTAATCGAAACTGATGGATTACACTACTATACTTTATCAAAAATAAAGGCGCAGAGTAAAAAAAGGTAGTGAGTGGCATTATTTGTCAACTTGAAACGTATAAAAATAGTATTTGATTACATTTCACTAACAATACAATAAATTGTTTATAATACAAAGCAATGATCTATACAGGGTGGCAATAAAGTTACCATAAAGCTTGTAAAACAAACTCTAAGCTATAGGTGTACAGAGAACTGTGTGCTATCATCAGCTTAATTGACTGTATGGTAACTTTATTGCCACCCTGTATATAGTAAAACTTTAATCTTGGGTTATGAAACCACATAGTCGAGGACCAACGATGAGTTAAGCTCTCCATAATTATTGGAAAGTAACCTCAACAGGAAAAACTGTAGAACCAATCATCTTATAAAAAATGAAATCAAAATAAGGTAAGGTAAGCAAGCAGCAACGATCACCTTCTAAGGATGTGAAAGTTTATTAATAGTCAGGACCATAGAATCAGCACCAATGGGAATAGTAATCAAAATCAGTGAAATTCTTCTGATCGAATTTAGTCAACGGTGGCCTCTCTTTAGCCGGCGTGAGGATCGCTTGCTCTTGGGTGAATTCGTCATCAAAATTGGAAACGTCTTCCATATGACGCTGAAAAAAAGAAAGTCATCAACATGTACCAATATACTCGTGCAGGTTTAGCCTCATTTTGTTTGTAAGCTAGTCGGTTGTTTAGCATTTCATTCCACTACCCCCATTTAAAATAAAATCGCAAGTACAGTAAGCATTATGAAGATTAACAAGCCATTATGATATTTTAGTAGCGTTTTCTTATAAGACATAAAAAGCGATGGTGGATTTTTTGGTTAAAAGCGCCAAATAAACGATCTAAGTCAATTTCTATGCTTCCCATAATTTAGCAAGTCGAATACACATTAGGTAGAAAGAAAGACATCTTTACTTCAGCAAACATACAAATACAAATCTGGCAAACCATTGACAGTACTAACACCGTAAAATCTAACCAAAAGTGTAAAATTATGACAACAACTTTTCAAAATCTTATTTTACACCCAAGCTGAAGCATGATAAGATGGTCAGTCAAGCTAGTTGTTTGAGTGTACTATCCATGTAGTTAATACGAAAACAATCCAGTCAGAAACGACAAATATAAAATTGTAACATAAAACAATCAAGAAGAAATATGGTACGGGACTTAGAACCATTTCTATCAATTTCAAGGATTACTAATTATGATTAGTGGTATTCTTAAATAACTGACTAATTTTGTATTTTAAATAAAATACTATTTCTCCTCAAAATTTAGTATTGGAATACGAATGCATATGACATCATACATATTTCAATAACAGGTTACATTTCCAGTATAGGCACATACATCATGTTCAATTAGGTGTTGTTGTTTTTGGATGAATGGTTCACTTTTTTGGAGGTCTAGGTAAATTCATTAAAAAGATGAATTATCATTCTCAAAATTGAATGCTTCCATTTGAAAGTCATATAAAATGGTGGACCGTCTCGTTTTGATGGCTCGAAACTCGGGCACCATAACGGCATACAAAATGGTTGCACTTTTTATATTAAAACGTTTCATGTTTATAGAATTAGAAGTTCAAATCTATTTATAAGAATTAATACCCTAAAAGCCAACGTATCAGAAATAATTGCGGAAGTCGCACACCATTGGGATATGTACAAAATCTGCCATTATAACATGATTGTGCAATTATTTCTGATATTCTAATTGAGAATCTATTTTCATAAATAAACAAAAATGCAACAGTTAAGAATAGATACATCCCAATGACGCGCGACTCTGTATATACATAATTTAGTGTTGTTGTTTCTACTATGGTGACCTATTTAAACGCGCTCTGCAATGAATATTTAGCGCTTTCGGTTAACTTATGGGTCTCCCAGATCAAACAACCATGAACCAGATAATCTTGTTTTAGAAAGTTCTCCTGACTGATACAATTTCAATGGTGTCCCATACGAACATTATTTCCTAACACAATTTTCGTAATATTGCGTGTGACAAAGGTTAGGAAAGTCATAGAAATTTGCATGCTAACAGATTAAACATAACAAATTATTTGCTTCGATTAATTTTACGTCCCGTTCACAATACTAAAATTAATATATTTTATTAATTCATTTCAATTTCATCTTTCTCTCATACATCTAACTAATACTGCTGCACTTTTAATATCTGGTTGATAAAAAATATCTATCAATTAGCTATCCGAACACTTCTTTCCGGGACAAATGCAAAAAGAAAATTCTATTCCATAAAAATGCTACCCACAAATTTAAAATTTACTTGCATATAATTCAAACTAGTAAAATGTCGATACAAGTTTAGCTATACTTACACGAGTACATAGATAATGATACCATGTTCATAAAACAACCACATTTTGTATCACAAGGAAACGCCGGTGGTCTACTGATGCTGCAACTATGCAACACAGTTTATTAATTGGGCAGTTAGAGAAGATTCCAACAGATTAATTAAAAAAGTGGCAAATAACCACTGCTAATCCATCAAGATAAATCATGTATAACACTTAATTTATGAACCGAAATCCGATATACACGTGTTTGTGTATATACTCGCATATTACCAATGGTAAACATTTATTCAAACAGCAAAATAGTCAAACAGCTACAAATACTTATCTAATAATTGCATTATGTATAACATAATTATTATTATTAATACACTGCCATGTGTAACTTATACACTTTTATCCATCCAAAATAATATTTGTCTGTCATTAATTTGTTTAAAAAACCAACGATTATATGTATAAATAAAAGTATTCCACGTGAAGGATCAATGTATAGAAATACATTATTTTGATCCTTCTCCAGCAATATTTTTATTCAACACAAAATATGAGTGTTACATATTATAGTAGCAGTCTGTGTACATAATTTTATAGAAGATTTTTTGTGTGTTTGCAGCTTTAGTAAACACGCTGTACTTAAAATAATTCCTAAAACTTTCCAGATACCTAGTTCATTCTCAAATATAATTTAATTTTTCATTTATATGAAACACATAAAATGACTACTAAAAATATCAACTGCAACTTTATTTATAAAATTAACATATAAAAACTTTCCTGGGATAGATTTTTTAGTAAAAAATGCAAAAAAGCCAGCCGCCATTTATTTTAACCTACATACATTTTTGTGTGTAAACATTATCATTCTATTCCCATTGTAGTAGGTAAAAAAAACTTGCACGTTCAAGGGAACAATAGTTGATCGGGTGGTCTTATTAATGAATCAAACAATCGAATAAATCATTGTTTTATTAAAAAAATGTATTATCCCATTTTTCGCAAAACCAATATTTAATCACCGCCGATCATCGTGTCAAATCAATTGACTTGACCAAGATAACAAGGCACAAATAACCAAATGAATTCTTTTATAGAAGCAACTGATAATTAATTATTTAAATACATACAATATATACCTAAAATCCAATCATCAGAAATAAAGCGAACAGTCAAGAATGGTAAATTTGATTAATTGTTCATGAGATTAATTTTAAACTAGTTTTGTTTTTAATTAACAAGTAAACTTATAAACCTTAGACCGTTCTTGTCGTCAGTGACATTTTGTAATAAACTAATCGATAGCCCAAGCTAACCAGTAATTCTAATCGGTGCCTATAGCCAAAGCAAACAGCTATTATGTAGTTTTTGACCGGGATTCGGTTAATATTACATAACTGTAGCGAGATTTATATCATTAAGAAATTAAAGAAAAAAATAAGCAGCATAATACATATAAAGCTGCTATAAATCAAATTAAAATTATTCAAAGTTGCTAAGTTAGAGAGGACTATCAAATTGGACCGGTACAATTGACATCACAAATAATGGGCACGAACATTTATGAAAGGAGTCATTATATGTAATAGCTGACCTAAAAACACGAGAATTTGTTGTGTAATTTCTTCTATTTAAATTGACTCTGAACAAATAATAACATTTGAACTGAGAACAATGTTTGCTAGACTTGACCAATTTGTGCCTGAAAGTGTCATACATAAATGAACAGTCAATACATTCGAATAAACTTACGATCTTGGGTAGAAATGGAGGCTTCATTTGTTTGTTGTACAAGGCAATAAAATCGATATTTCTAAAGAATATCTGCTTCTTCACATCTTCAGCATCTCGTACACTGGCCCCCAATCGTTGCTCAGGGTTACGCCTCAGAAGTCGCCTCATCAGGGACACGGCATTGGCGCTGATATGGCCCGGATAGCGAATTTCCCGGTTGACAATTGACTCAAAGATGTCTTCCTCGATTTCTCCGGGGAAGGGACACTAAATTACAGAAGAAATGAAAACTTATAAACAAATAATATTCCTGCACTAGCTATTATCGAATAAGCAGGTGGCATTAAAAATATCAAATTTAATTACAAAAAATATTTTCTTATGAATGTAAACAATATGCAGAGATGCAGCATGTTTTGCATAATTAAATTCTCTCTTTGGTTGAAAGGAAGACCGCACCCATGTTACACAGACTGTTTAACAGAAATTTATTTTCCAACAAATGCAACAATTACTGTACACATACTACGCTTGCACATTATATACAAAGTTAATAATATTGATTATATAATAGCTAATTATAAATAAGTTGGATGATTCTTTTGATATAAATTGTTCTTATATTCAATAGCTGGAAAATCGCATTTTAAACTAAAAATATACATACATAGTTTATAAAATTCATCATTGAGATAAAATAATTTAACTTCAATTGACAACCTAATTACTAAACAAAGGCATATAATAATAATGTTAGAAGTAAATTTAGAAAATCGTTGTTTAAGGAGAAGAATGAATAGGAGGAAGGTTTTTATACATCCCAGTTTATTTATAAGATCATTACTAGTTTTGTAAAATCACTTTACATCATCAGACTTTAAATTTGTTATGTTCACATTAATTACGTGAAATTAAAACAACTTTAATAAAGCAAATAATAAATTAAACAGAAAGTTAATTAAACCCCTTAAAAAATAACTAGTTCCCCAGTTCAGCAACGATCCATTCAATGAGGGATTAACACTGTATATCGATGAGATTAGAGAGAAAAACACTCACATCACTATGCAATACGTTCCAGCCCACACGGGTATCAAATGG
>JAUYWI010090841.1:0-12302 GCA_034780595.1 Parotoplana pacifica | reverse complement strand
TCTTAATAAAAATTTCTCCATGCACTATAAAGTATTCTCCATGTCATATAAAGTAGTCCATGATATATAAAGTAAAACTTTATAAACATCACTATCTATTAAAAAATCAACATTATTATCTATGCATAGAATAAAAAACATTTTCATGAGGAGAAAGAGAGACAGAACCATAAAGATGATTAATGCATTTTCCAGAAGAGAGAACAATTGTTGGAAATTACTACAAAGGATTCTGTCCCTCTTGCATTTTAGTTTGTATTTTGAGGCACACATACTGCTATGAATCATTTGGGCTGGTATTTGGTACAAAAGTATGCTGGTACCCTGTAAAAAATTATCAACAATGAAACTGGCTAGGATAGAGGCCAATGATGTCTGAATGTCTAGGTCCACTAAGAACAAAGTAACAAATCCATAAATTATATCAATGATTTGGCAAAAATTGTTAGGTCAAAATAACTAAAATGTCATACATATAACTTTTTAAATTGTGGTCTCTACATAAACAAGAATTGTAGATAGTTAATAAAAATGCTAATAAATATTGCTTCTCTATTATTACACACTAACGTTTGTTGTTTATGGTCTATTTTAGTGTTTCTCTTATGGTGTTGAAGGTGGCTTACACAAGAAAACTCATTCTTATCATATTGGGGTAAGTATGTAATAGTAACATTAATAAAAGTGTCCCATGACAATCTCAAAAACTATTTGACTAGTTAACTAATATTTTCACTAACTCCTTGATCCTTCAATAGCTGTATTCATTTTGAGAAGAAAAGGGTTATTATATTGGCTGGACTATTTACTAGACTGTATGAATTACTAATTAAAAAGGTAGTCAAGTATTTCTAACCATAATTTTTGACTTCACAATTTTCAAGTTTGTTAGGTATGCAATGAAAACTGATAGATTGTTTAGTGCATGAGTTTTTTGTGTTAAGAGTAATAATAAAAAATCAGGTATAGTTTGATAAAAATATACTACTTTTTATATTAATTGCTAATGATAGTCCAGGACATCTATTTAGGCCTTATTAGGCCTCATCAGCCAGGCATAATCACAGTCTGAGCAATATAAATTTTTGTATATTTCATATCAAAGCATAAAAAGAGAGAAAAAATGCTATAGTAGTATAAGAAGAGAGAAAATAGAAGATATTCAGAAGAAATATAGGAATGCCTGTTTTTTTATAATGCTGGCTAATTAATGTGTTAAGAGTAATTAAAAACTGGTTACTTTGATAAAAATATACTACTTATTTGTATTACTCGCTAATGATAACCCAGTTTCTAAGTTGTGATATATATTTATTTAGTGCTTAGTTAGTAGATAATTATGTACATGCTAAATAGCATGAAAGGTGCATGAAAATGCTAATAAAATAGAAGCAACAGGTAAAAATATATTTCAATTTCACTATTGTTTTCTTAAATGTTAAAAATATATAATTTATAAAAATTGGTAAGCAGGTACACTCAGCTGAAAAGGGTTGATTGCAAGTCAAACATTTTCCTTTGTCTCTACCTAATAATCTTATTAATTAATAGATGTGGAACACAAAAACTTGATGTAAAGTTTTTGTAGTTGTTACATTTATTTCACTTTTATAATTAAGGGGTGGGTTACATTATAAACAAGTAACAATTCTACACAGATTTATTAATTGTTGCAAGTCTTGATGAACTAAATTACACCATTAACAAGTTCTCTAAAAATAAGAAACCCCACTTTGTCTACTACTGTTTGGACACATGACATTTCATGACAGCCAAAGGTATTTTACTACTTTTTGGAATAGGTATTAATCATTAGGTACTCCCTTACTGATTTAACAAGAGTACTATTTAACCACGAGCTTTTATGAGTATAAAGTAGGTATCCAACTAATTTATTGCCACAAATGAGGATCTGTATTTTTTAAAGCAGGTTATGTCAATAAATAAAATAATTGTACCTAATTGTCTAACATAAATATTTATAATATTGACATAATTCAAATTTATCTATTAGATACCAATTTACTGTCTTCTGACTCCACCAGTGATAAAGTTAATCATTTAAAATTCACAAAAATATAAAAAAGAATAATGACACCGAAGTTAATGAAAAATAAAATTAAATAAAAAGTTAATTTCAAAAGTGGCCTTTCGAATATATTTAAAATTTCATGGATAAAAGACAAATTAAGATTTGGATAAATAAAGGAATATAAATCACAGAGAGATAATTAGAAGAAATAATATAGTCCAACACCAAAAAATCTGAAGACTGAAGGAAGCACAAATAAGAAAGGAACAAAAAACTTATAAAAGAAATTAAATTATGGAGTAAAAAAGTATTTCTCTAAATTATTATATTTCTTATTCATACCCTGTGGATTTAAAGTTTCGCAATGTAATATTCTTCAAATAAACGATCGTTGATGTTCCACTTGTTGCTATGATAGAGAATAGTTATGATGGATATACAGTTTTCCTTAAAATGTTGCAGTCAGTAGTGGTTTCTTCACTGCAGCTCGTCCATACAGGCCAGATGAACAGAGTCGTTTCTTCACTATAGTGATAGACGCTTGGACAACGTGATTCTGTCTCAAGCATTGCAGAAGTTGACAAGACACAATAAGTAGCTCCTGGCTTGACAGCTGACAAGAATGCGGTCCTCTAGGGTAGAAATCTCCTTCTGGGCAGATGTGGTTGATTATCTACAGAGCCTGTATCACGATGTTTTGCAAGAAAACACGGCACAGTCCAATGATCGCAGTTAAACATTTCGGAAAGCTACTCTACTGAATGCCCAGCATCATCATGTAGACTGACTGACTAACTTGACTCGCTGATCATGCGTGAGACGGCATCTTGAAAACCAATTAAAACACCTTGAAAAAATCATTAAAAGACACAATATCTGAGGTTTTGTCTTTGAGTAAAATGAGGCATTGTGATTGGCTGAATCTTACGTAATCACCCAAAAGCGAACTAAGTCATCATATATTTTAGAAAGAAAGTAATATTCAAATCAAAATAAATTTAATAGCGCTTTCGACAACTAAAAAATTATCTTCATCAGATACAATAAATCAAATAGCAATAAATAATTTAAAAAATTAAGCAAAACAGCTGATGCATGGATATGAAAGTCCAAAACAGCTAGTGTAGTATAGATAGATAAATAAGCAAGGTCACTTGACAGCCCTCTGAATAAAGTAAGTTGCCCCCAAAATGAACTTTTTATAAAAAAACGTAAAGAGGCTGCAGGTAGATTTGCTCCAATTCTAGGAACTTTTCAGAAGTTTTGCAACCAATGTCACATCTTTCAGATATAGTAATTTCAAGTCTGTCATAAACATTGATTGTAGCTTTCTTTTCTGAAAATACGTCTCTGTTAACAAACCACTTCAGAAGCACCAGAAAAAGCATAAATGCATCTGTTAGATATGTTACCAGAAATGGATACATGTCATCTACAATAGTTTTAACGAAAGATAACTGTACCAAGATTAAAGGATCTGAGGAAGCAGATTGCAACTTGGTGGAAGATGCATTATCAGGCTTTTCAGTTTCAAAGTCCTTGCTGCATCTCTGGAGAAGCTTTTAACATATTTCCTGATTTTCGGTTAAACTTCAATTTTACCAATGTTTACAAAATTGCCCCCCCCCTTCTTGATGGAGAGTCTTTAGAACAACTTAGAACCCTGACAGGCTGATCTAAATTCCAGCCAATAGATTTACAACTAGCTGAAATGCCCCATAATGTGCAATCTACAAGAGTTTGTTTCCAAGAACTTCAGTGCATCAGGTAATGTACATGGACCATCTATTGACACTCGAAGAAGAGATTCTAAAATAAGAAATGCAACCAATAAATCATTCGTAGATGCCTTAATCTAAGCACATAAATTCTTGGTACACCAGAGTCGACAACATTGGAGGATGGTTGGTGCTAAGAATAGGCAGAAAACTGTTACTCCCATTAGCACAAGAATCACCCATGGTTGCACCACACAATAAAAATAAATGAATATTTTTTGGTAGTCTCAATACCCAAAAAGCTGAAAAATAAGCAAGACCAAAATTTAAGGAGCATTTAATCTGATTCAACAACTTTTAGAAAGGCGTGGCCCCCTCTAATAGACTTTAATGTCATTAGATTAGTGTATATTTAATCTTTTAGATAACGGGGAATCGAGATAACATTGTTCTTTTTGGTGGTGATAACAAATGGAATTGGGCTGAAGAGAAGAAACTTCTAGAAGCAATTGAGATGTATGGCATTGGCAACTGGTAGGTGTATCATTTATTAAACATATTATTTGATTATTAAAATAATAAAGAATTGAATTAGCGATTTTCTGACCATAGATGAGCTTTTCTCAAAAATGTTTGGTTCTTAAGTCCTTTTGTGACAGAGTACCATTAATATAAAATCTATATTGTTATTGATTTCAGTAAGCATTTTGAAATCATTTGGAGAATACTGCTTTGAACTGAGGTTTGTTGTAGCTACTGCACATTCTAACTTTTTTTTTTCATATTTTAAGGATCTCCTATTTCCGTATTGGGTCACTGTTCTGCTTCCTCTATCATAGAAGTACATGCCTTCGGTGATCATTTACATATTTTTCTGAGATGTTATTTTGCTCAGTGATCTTTTCTCTTTCAGTTCCTCGATGTTCGCTTGTTTGCTGGTTCTTTTCAAGCATGTTTTGTACGTCATTTTGCAGTCTTCATTTGATGGGTATGGTGGAGTCTTGTTATGTTTCGGTGCTTTTTTACAGTTCCTCATATACTGTTCGTGAGTCCGTTTTTTATATGAAGTTTCATCTTTCCGGTTTCCAGTTAATAGAATGAGTCATTCTTCTCAGTTAAAAACTTTGAAACCTTTCCTTGAGCATGATTTTTCTTTAACGCAGTATTTGACAGATGTAAGGTGAGCATGAGCACTGAGCACTCGTTTTTGGAGTTGCTTTAATAAATCTAGTTATGAGTCCTAGCGCATGTTCACTTTCCATCTTCTAGCTATCGTCCTTCAAATGCTGATTGGCTAATCTGGTACAACTCTGCTGTAGGTCAAATATGTTGTTCGGAGAATCTCGAATCCAGCCCTATGCGCTTCACCGGCAATCTTGACCAGTGTATTTGTCCTGTTTTCATCTCTTTCTTGATGTTTTGTACATGTTAGACAGATCTAGGAAGTAGGGATCTTAGTAGGTAGGTTGAGTTCCGGTCTGTTTTTCTAGTAGAATGGGGATTCTTTCTTCCTACCACTTTCCTTGATGTCAGAAAGAATGAAGTTTGTGTAGTTGCATTTTTGGGTACTCAGGAAAACACTTTTTTCAGAAGGAGTAGCAGACCATAACATTTTATGAATTGTTTGTTTGGCTCAACTTTCTTTTTTTATGTATGAATGATTTGGATTCATAGCAAAAAAGGTTAAAAAGAAAAAGTCGTATATGAAAAGTCTTAATTTATAATTCACCATGCTCTTCGTCTTCAGGACATTAAGGTAAAGGCCATATCCTCAGAGGTGGTTACGAGTCTGTTTAGTTGATGTTGAAGCTTGCTGGCGAATCTGCAAAAAGGATTCTCACTCTGTATTTGCCTATCTGAATTCCATCGTCTTCAGCAGCTGATATTCTGCAAATCATCTCTGTATATATGTTGAATAAGTCAGAAGAGAACACCTTTACCGGTTGCCAGAGCAACACACAGTATGACCATTCGTCGTTTGAAAGTGGGCTGCGCCAAACCATCTAGTTTCAGCCAATCCAAGAATATCACATTGCATTTTCTTCACCAAAAGATGTTGCTTTGAGGTTTGTTTCAAGGTTTTCATATATCAGGTGCCGATTCTTGAGACTTTATGTTTAAGCCTACGACTAATCAATATACATATATAATTTATTGCATTAAGTTCACTAGAATATCATTACATATTTGATGCCTTATGAGCTTTATTGAAATCGTAACCAAATTGTTAAATAATTATGGTTGAATGTATAACAGGATAGTAAAGACAGAATATGTCGTTAATGATTGATTTTATGAAGACGACTTTTTCTTATAATGGACAACAATTTTATGTATCATTTTTTAATTTGACAACTATTTGTAGACGACTTTTTCATTATGACTTTTTATTTACGATTATTTTATTGACAACCTTTTGAATGTGACCAAATTATTTCACTATTTTTAGGCAAGACATATCTGAGAAAGTTAGCACCAAAACAGACGATGAATGTATGCGTCACTATGCGCATTTTTATCTAAATGGAACGTTGGGTCACATTTTGATCGACAGCACACGTAAACCATGTCATGTAGTTGACCACACTACAGCCCAAACTGGCCAACTCTCTCCCTCTCTATTTGGTGTTCACAACTCGGTAGAGTTGGGACATGAGGAGCAACAGTTGTTAGGCTATATGCCTCATAGAAATGATTTTGAAAGGGTGAGTTCTCTTATCGTTGCATTTTCAGACGACTGATTAGGAAGCACATTTACATGCGGAGGGAGTAGATATGGCAAGGACTAAAGTAATCCTGGAACTACAAGAGGATTAATCATACTCTCTATTCCCAAAGGTTGATGGTTTGTTATGTAGTAGGTACACCTCGAGACAATATAATTTTCATCTATCTATCTTGTTCTATTCCTTGTGGCAGGTTAATGTCTATGGGTTCCACTTTCTCCACTGCTGTTCCCTATTACGTGCCAATTCCTTAAGATTTGAATATGACACTCTTACAAGATTCGTTAACATGTTTTTCCTTTAGTTTGACTTGACTTCTCTTTCCTAGAGTCTGCCTTCAATAACTGCCTCACTTGGTAGAAAAGATAAAGATATAAAACATCGAAGTAACTCATTGTATAATTTTCTTTTAATGGAATCTGCAAGAGAGCGAAATTTTTCTCTATCAAAACTTCATCCGGTAGAAATTGTTTAACGTAGAACTTTTTGTTGGAAGACCAATCATTAATTGAAAGAAACTAATTTAGATTGATTCACTAATAGTAGGTACTCTCTGGATGGAGTGGTTAGTTAGATGTTATCAAAAATGTCACATCAAAGTTGAAGTGAAGTGTCAAACAACAATTTCCAAAAAGGGAAGTTGTATATTATTATGAATTATGGCAATTGGACAAAATTAGTTTCCATCAAATGATCTTTCTTTCAACAACAATTCCTATGTTAAACAATTTCTACATTGTGAAGTTTCGATAGAGAAAATTTAGCTTTCCTGCAGATCTCATCAAATGAAAATTATACTTTGAGACACTTCGATAAAGTACATTTTATCTAATGTTTTCTACCAAGTGAGGTACAACCGGTTCAGTAGTTTATTTCTTCTTTATGTGATCTCATCCAATTTTTCTTACGCTTGCAAATTGTATTTAGTAAGTTCTTCCTTTAATTGATATCCGCCAAGACTTCTTGTCTTGCCATGAGATTTTCTGCATTCTCCATATCCACATTTCAAATATTTGTATTTTCTTATCGCTTTCATATACTGTCTATATAGAAGTATGCTCTAGATTAGTGTCTTCACTATTTTCTACTTTCAGACTCTTGGATAGAAGTACTCTCATTGTAAATGTTGTCTTTGCCAATGCTATTCTAATCTCTTGACATCTTCCGTCTGATGTAATTATTCCTTCCAAATATCTGTTTTTTTAACTTGCTCTACTTGTTGGCCATTCAGAGTAATGTTGACTGGGTCGTTTCCCATTCTTGATATTCATATTACTTTCTTCTTTCCTTGATTTTTTTTAGCTTTATCGTTGGGTTTATTTATGAACTCGCTACCTATCTTAATATCTTCTTTGACGTTGTCAAATGTTTCATATGCTGGACAAATATCGGTGAATTAAAGTTGCTGCGATTCACTTCATATTTACAATATGTTTAAACTTATCATAAACATATTCTGAAAGTTTCAAATTATTTGGTTGATCGTTTTAATTTTCATGCTACCCATAATTTCTCCTATCTCCTAGATATAAATTTATAAATTCAAAAATATTAATCAAATAATATGAAACTTCCAGAAAATGTTTATGATATTTTAAGACATTTGTAGTGTAAATTTGAAGTGAATCCAAGCAACATTTTCACCCATATTTTTCCAGCATAAGAACAATACAGTGAGTCACCCCTATACAGGAGGCACAGGGACCATTTGTACAACGCTAGACTTGCCATTTTGTGCATGTCCTGAGGTGTACTACATCATAACAAAACCATCAAACCTTTTAGAAAGAGAAAGTATGATTAAACCTTTCGTAGCTCCGGAACTAAAGAGAATTTCGTAAACAACGGACGTGCCAATCGGTAGTATCGGTTGTGTTGCTTTCACACAAACGGGAATTGTACGTATTTGTACGTTTGTTTTCAGGATTATGACAATGATGCTGAAAGTATTCTTTGCAAACTGCACCCAACGTTTGATAAGGATGAATTAGAAGAAGGTATGTTAAAATTCAAACCAAGTCTAAAATATAGTAATAGGTACCAACCTGTGTGCTAACTTTATTACAATTTTTTATAACAAAAATTTAGTTTTTCTTCAAAAAGTTCTATTGTGTTTTTTGCTATTTAAAAGTAGTGAACTAAATAATTTTATTTCTACAATATCATTGACCTCTAGAAAAGTCAATAGTCCGGAGGAAATATATACTTGACCGAACCGAGAATTATTTGCTGAACAACATTGCATTTCTGTTGATGCCATTTTGTTACTTTGGGGCATTTTGGCATCACTTTGAAAATTTGTTAACCACAGAATGTGCCTCATTAGAAGTGTAAAGCTTTTGGATGTTATTTTTTATTACAAGAGGGATGCAAGAATGCTATATGGAGAAGCGACGCTAACTATATGTGCTTTGTAGATCTAGAGAAGGCATTTGATCGTGTACGACGTAGCGTAATTGAATGGACACCGAGAAAAAGATTTGTCTATGAGGTTTTAATGAGTGCGATAATGAGGCTGTATGAGGATGTCAGGGTCGGGTTAACACTCAGAGCATTTAATGTAACAGTTGGCATACATCAGGGGTCTGTATTGTCACCACTTTTATTTGCATTTTGTGGAGGTGTTGGAGAAAGTGAGAAAAGGGGGAGTTATTCGAATTGGTGTATGCTGATGATTTGGTGATAATTCGGAGTCCATGAAGGAACTAGACGTACAGTTTATGAAATGGAAACAGACATTCGAGGGAAAAGGTTTGAAAGTAAACATGGGAAAGACGTAGATCATGGAATGTGGAATGAGTGACGAAGTCTCAGTGAAGGCAAAGATTGACCCTTGAGGAATATGTTGCAAAAGAGTGATGAGCAACTCATTACGGTACAGAAAGTGTGAAACGTGGATCCACGGTAGATGCTCTGGAAAGAAGAGAGTCACTATATTAACGACCACTGCAGGGAAATGAGTGTGACAGATATGTATATTTGAAATTTAAAAATGCCTCTGGATTAATGGATACAATTTTATGGTCCAGCATACTTATTAAACATAGATCGATATTTGTATGTCGACTTAATTTGTGTTCAAACCTGTTGTCTATGGATCTAATACAGGCCTTAGAATATTGATATCCAAAAGCGACATTTTTTGGGAAACCCCTATAACATAAAATATAGGCACTGGAGGATGTCATAAATTTATTTTCTGTTGTTTTGGTAATGATATTGTGGTCATTGAATATAAAATAGAGTTGTCAGTATATAATTCGGTAGTATAATGACATTGTGCTAAAACAGTGTCATAATGAATAATATTTTGCAAAGAATAAGGGTGGTCTTGGGAAGTAATTTTATCATTAATAGAGACTGGTTATTATCTTTGGAAATATATTAAAATGTGAATGCTTCTCAGTGAGAAAATATTCATTTTTCCTAAAAGTAATTTATTATAAACTAACAGAAATGTTAACAAAGTTACAGTTAGAAGAAAATTAAGAATTATGAAAGCTCTGTATCAGACAGAGAACATAATTACCACCGAAGAATAAAATAATGAATACATTTTTGTATGAAAAGAAAACGACACGGATTCAACATATTATTACAGATGCATAATAGTGAACACAGTTCAGTAGGAAGAGAATTAAATAACAATAACTACGAACTGCATACTAATGTCATGACGGTACACTCAGAATGTGAACAAAAAGACTTTTCGGATGATCAAGAATGTCGAGTTTTAATATTCCTGATGATGAATAGTATGGTAGTATGGACATTTCCAATTTTCTAAATTGTGTGGAGATAGGCTTTATTAATGAATGATTGGATTGAAGAATTTTTATTAGGTTTGATTAAAATACGATGGAACAAAAAATTTCAATGTCATCGCTAGATTGGTGGCTGCAATTAGAACAAATGATTGAGGATATGCTATAATATTGAAAACATGAGTTATATTAGGGGACCATATCCGGCTTACCTTCACAGAATTGGCAAGCGAGATTTCCCTATCTGCCCTAAATGTAAAGCAGATAATTGCGATATTGCCCATATGTTCGAATGTCCAGCCCTTCATCATCTCAGAATTTCCTACTGCTAGGCTCCTCCATGACCCGGGTGGAGTTGTCCCCTACGAAGAACTTTTTGGCCAATAGGCCTCATATTCAGTGGGTGGAAGAGAAAGCAACAAATTTAGAATGAACAACATATAGGGTGATTCGTAATTAATGTCCGTTTTTTAGTTATTTTGAAACTACATGTTTATCTTAATGTATATTGATGAACGAGTTACTGCTGATAACAGTTTAGTCATTCGTATGTTGGTGACACTCGCATATTGGTTTATCTTATTCAACGATCCAACAAATTCTCAATGATGATTTGCAACTTATTTGGATGCACACCAGATGGATTCCTCACCTTCTCTCTGATTCATGACAATGCGCAGCCACATACAGCTCATTCAACGACTGAATTTCTTGCATCAAAGAATGTCAAACTGATCCGTCAACCCTCATATTCTCCGGACACAAACATGTGACAGGTTTATCTGTCCCCGTCTGGAATCTATCCGTAACCAAATGGATTTTACAGATAAAGAGGATCTGCAGACATTCTTAGAAATTCAGCTTCCAAAATTTACTAGATCTATGATGGCAAAGGTCCTTGAAAAATTAAAGATAGATTTGAACTTCATTGTTGAATGTAAAGGAATTTATGTACAATAATTAGTTGTCTGACAATTATAGTACATTTTGTAATGAAATAAAACACTTTGGAACTTATCATTTTGTTGTGTTTTAAAAAAAATTGAAAACGGACATTAATTACGAATCACCCTATAGATTGATATTTTTTAATTAAAATACGTCATAAAACTTTACTCAAAGGGGAGAAAATTGGGCTTAATTTCATTCATTTATTAGTAGGGACACCTATTTTGTAAAATAGATTTAAAAAAAACATTATTCTAAACATTGTAATGTCTCCGAGCTTTTTTATGTACTTCTTTTTTAGACACAAGTTAAACAACTCCTTTTTAAACATCAGTTGTTCTGTTTGTTAAAAATATTCCCAGTTTTGAAATAATTTTTATGTGTCTATTGTACTTATTCATTTCTAACATTATTATATACAGTGCAAAGTAAACAGTTTTTTATTATTGAACTAAAACAAAGCAAAAAATAGACAAGTCAATTTGGCTGCACTCATTCTAAAAAAAGATGTATTAAATTTCTAAACAAATTAGCTTTGAAACTTCGGCATTTTTTCTAAAATTAGAAATTTTCAAAAGCAACTTAACCGAAAAATGAATATATCAAGCGTAACAATACAACGAATATAAAACTTTAAATCAAAGTTACAGTTACAAAACTTGGTAAATTAAACTGATTACCAACAAATTTGTCATTAAAAAATCAATTGATTAAACTTTAACTATCTAATCAGAAACAAGAAAAACAATTAACTCTTTGTATGTACAATGTGTGTTCCTAAAGGTGCGATGCTTTGGAATGCATTATACCTTAAAGAATAATGTTTTGCAAGCCTAAACCAAACATTTTACTTAGCTAAAAAAATACCAACATTGTCTATAGCTAATTCAGGGACATACTATAACAAGGGGGACTGCTCACTCCAGGTAGACAAAATGGTTATTTAAAAATTGTTATGTTGTTTGAAATATATTAATGAGAGTCGTATATTGCTCAAAATATGGCTTTCATCCACGAACAGCATATCCCAAGGTGCTTCTCGATGGACTTTATCAGTCAGACAGTCTATTACCAGGGCAAAAAGAAATGGACTCAGGGAAGATCCTTGATGAAT
>JAUYWI010090830.1:0-12304 GCA_034780595.1 Parotoplana pacifica | reverse complement strand
TGAAAGGGTGGAGCACATCTTTGACGACTGCCCGGCCCTGGATGCTAAAAGAAAGAAGCATAACATCAATGGTACTATGGACCTCGACGATATCCAAAAGGCCAAGAATATCCTCCTTTTTATGCACAAGGTTGCCCAGCAGTGATCCTTGCGTTGTGGGAAATGAAAAAAAAAACCTAATAACAAGGCACTAAAACCACAAGGACATTGAAGGGTATTATCTGTCAGTTGAAATACGTAATAATAGATACATATATAATATACATTTTTGTCTTTAGTATGTTATCTTCTAATGATCTTTGTATTTGGTTTTTCAAAAGTATATAAATAGGCCTGAATTTAGAATTGTTTTATTTATTTATTTTTAGCTGGAAATGAAACAGCAAAACAAGCTCTTAAAGAACTTATAATAATGCCTACATTGCGTCCTGAACTTTTCACTGGATTAAGAACCCCAAGCCGCGGTTTGTTGTTATTTGGTCCTCCCGGAAATGGAAAGACGCTTTTAGTAAGACCAGAGTGTTTGTTTGTAATCCTGTAGATTTTATTATTAAAATTAGTCCAAGTTCAAGTTCAAAAAATATTAACCTGGATTAAATACGTATATTCTATTTTTATAAACTATTGATTGGAATAAAGCTCTACTGAAGTTCCAGTCGACCAATGCATCCTTTTCTGTTAACTGAGTGTTATTCTATTTTTAGCTGTTTGTTACTTGTACGTTTAATTACGCTACTCTTATACAGTTAGCTTATGAAAGTTTTTGGCTAACTTGAAGTAAACATATTTCTAGTTTTATATGAAATTAAGTGCATTGATTTTCTATTTCAACAACTCACTTTGTAAAACTATCATTAAATACCACTGGAAGCTATTTGTATATTTCACTAGTAATATTAAATCGACCATTGATTTAAATGTTATTGATGTTATGACAAATCGCGATGATTGTCTTCTCCAAATTTGTTGTCATCACTTTTTTCTAGAAATTAAATTCATTACAAAATGTACTATGTTAATGTTTTAATTATTTGATTTAAATTTATTTATAGAGTAAATATAGAGAGATATAATTGTCCTGTGGAAATGGATTCAGATTATGTACCATTATTGCCAAAATGTAAAACAATTTTTAAAATATTTTTTTATTGTAAGCATGTTTCAATGTTCTCAACGTCATTATCCGTTCTTTTCGGATCCAGAGGCGGTAGATTCCAATCCAGATTTTTTTCGAACCAACTTGAAACCTTGGGCTTTCTTTGTCTGTGTCCCCAGCTGCTGCGAAAAGGCAGAGCTGTTTTTCTCGACTGTAGCAAAGCGAATGACAGCGTGTGGAATATAGACCTGATATATACTATGATGGACCTGAAAGTTCCTAAACGCATTGTTAGTTGGGTCAAGAACTTCCTGAAGGATAGATGGATCAGAGTTCAGATCCAGGAAGAAACTAGTAAATAAAGAAGACAACACCAATGACTCTTTCAGGGAGCCGTGATGTCATCTGTTCTTTTTATTATCTACGCTAACAATGTTGGAGAAGATCTAGTTGAGGAGATGGACTATAGCGGATCCACTAAAGTTGAAGACTGGGCGAAGAAGAAAAAAATGATCAATAACGGTGACAAATCAGAATGTTTTTTTTCGGTAACATACCTGGGAAGACTAAGATTACCATCAACAACACCATAATCCCCACCAAAATGAAGGCGTTCCTTGGAGGGCTTATCTTTGGCGAATATTCTGATAATGCTCCAGAGCCTATCAGGTACAGAATGAGAATGTGACAGGGTCACCATCAAAGCTGTCTACAAAGCATCCTGTGGAAGTGAGATGTGGTACGCAGCTCATGGATAGCAATCAAAGATTTCAGGAAGTATCTTCGAAAAGCTCAAAAGCAGCCAAAGAAGAGCAGATAGAACACTACTAGTAAAGAGGCTACATACATATGTGGAATGTGAAATTATCAGCCAGAACTACTCTATTAGCAAAGCCAAAACCATCATTGCGTTGATAAAACGAAAATGCAGCAGTTGTTTACCATAAAGTAGAACTGAAAGAAACCATCAAGGAAGCTGCAGATAGACTCAGCTCTTCCTTCAAAGCAGAGATTGTGGTGCTCAAACCAGCAGCGAATTGGATTGTTATTAACAAGCCTCAAGTAGTCATCATTTATTCCAACGGCCAAGCAGTGATTAAGGCACTGAACAGCATTAATGAAAGGGCTGATAACTTCTTCATCACTGAGGCTTTAAAGAAAGCATAAACAGCTTCTAACATAAAACACCAGTGGATCCCTAGCCACATCGGTGTAGAGGCAATGAACGTGTAGACCTTGAAGCTAACATTGCGAGAGATCTCAATCAACAGGAAATTAGCATCGATATGAAAACCCTCAAGAAGGCAGTGTACAAGAATAAAATCAGACATCTAACGAACAAAAGAAACAACAAGTCATCACCTCAAAACTGGTTACTGCAGGCAGACTCAATAATACAAAAAGAACTCAGTCTCACTGACGATGGCAATTGCCCAAAATGCAACGAGGAAAAAGACAAAGACCATGTTTGGAGTTGCCCAGTCGATTAGAAGAAACTTTGGCGTTAATGTCGAATGGTTGGTTAATAAGGAATTTGAGGCGATCCGGTACTTGGGGCAGGTGAGACCCTCCTTGTTTTGAGATACAGTATACCGGCCGAAGTCAACAACAACGACATCATCAGACAGACAGAGTGATGCAAATGTTTTGTATTTGTATCACTGTCGAAGGCTTGCCAGATTTTTTAATTTTATTTTTGAATGTTTGTTTGCAGTAAAGATTTTATTCTGCATACTGGCGGTGACGTTGTTTAGAACGTTGAATTACGTTACAATAAACAAGGAATGATTGAGAGACTTCTGTGAATCATACTAGCTTTGGATGTAGAATAAACTAGTGAATTTAGAATATGAAATGCTAAGAATTCACGAATATTTGATTTAATTCAACTGAGAAAATAAAATATCAAAGTTCATAATTGTGTGATTTTCTACAAATTATTTGAAGCAAATAAAATGCTACAAACAGTGTGAGAAGTGACAATTTGAGGTTACTGACTCTGGATTTTGAGTTTAACTTTATTGAATTACTATTGTATCAAAACACAAAAAATATGTTTAAAGATTACTTTTTATTCATACATTTTTAGAATAAATCTTTACCTCAGAAAACATAAAAATAATAAATTATATCAGTCAAGCCTTCGACAGTACTAACATCATAGAAATGAATGTAATCCAACCAAAAGATGTGTAAAATTATAAATATGGCTTCAACATAAAAACAACCTCCCTTCAAGATCTAATCAAAACTATGTAATCGTGTGTATCTTGTTCTACACCCAAGCTGAAACATGATAAGATGGCCAGTCAAGCTCGGTACTTGAAAATACCATCATTTAAATGATAAGTTGCTCATTTTCAAACCTGGTTTTGTTTTCTTTCAGAAAGCAGTTGAAAAGAATCCATCAGACCCCACAACTCTGCATTCCTTAGGAGTTTGGTGAGTATATTAAATTGAAAGGTTTTTTTTTATAAATGACATATGTGATGATCCTAATTTGCATGTTTAGTAGGTGATGTTTGTTTTAATAAATTAATTACATTTTGTAGTATAATGAAATTAGGATTCATTGTCAATGTACAATCACCTTTAAAGGCTGCAATAGGGTTAATATGGCAATGAAACTACCGTACCTGCTATATTAGGTTGTATAGTTTTTACAAAAATACCCATTTGTTCTCCAAACTCTTTGAGAACAATTGCTACAAATTTAAATTTCTATTTGACTTATTGGCATGTTTTTTGGGACCTCCAATACTAAATCTGACCCTCTTTATTTTGTCCAGTGAGTGTTGTGTAAACAAATTTTACTGCAGTTATAAAACAGTCTACTAATTTTCATTTTGTGTGGTAACAAATAAGAGAATGAACGCTTCATTTCAACCGATAAATTTATTTCAACTGAATTTGTTATAATTTATTAGGCGCACTGAGTCATCATTTGCACTTCGAACTAAGATAGCATAATGAATTGGAAATCAACAGCCGATGTGGTTTAAAGTACGATGACCGAACTCCATATCTCTTATCGTACATTAGATAAGGTTGTCGGGTTCAGCTAGAGATACCATTTTGAATATGTTCTATTACCCTCAATAGTCATATAACAGGCTCTATTACTTTCATTAGTCATATAACAGGCTCTATTATAACAAACTCTATTAGTAACTGAATGTTCAGACCATAGAGCAATCAGCCCAATAGCACATGCGTGGAAAATAATGCTAAGGTTCCTTACTAGGTGATTGGAGACAAAAGCCAACAATTAAATTGGAAATACACTAATCGGATTTAGAAGTGGATGTGGAACCACGGAAACCATAGGAACAATGCGAACAATCGTAGAAAGAAGCATAGAACAATAACGATCTATTTGAAAGTGATGAATGGAAACACTCAAAGAATAGGAATTGACTGGATCGAACGAAGACATATTCAAGACCTCTACATCACTTATGCGGCCAATGTAAAAATTGAAAATAATGTATCAGATCCATCGGGGATAGGACAAGGAGGGACAAGGCAGGGAGGGATGTTTATTCTCACCACTGCTATTCTCAATCTATACAGATCGCATGATGAATGAAGTATTCGACAAATCAATGAGAGCGTTTAGTTCGGTTGCCAGTTAATAAAAAAATACGATTTGCCGATGATATAAGGACAATAGAGCAGGCACTGAAGAGGGACTACAACAACTCATAAATAAACTCAACGATAAAGCTAAAAAATGCAATATGAGGATCAACGTGAAGAAGACAAAGGTGATGAGAATATGAAGAATGGAAAACGACCCAATCAACATTACTTTGAATGACCAACAAGTAGAACAATTTAGGAAATTCAAATATTTGGAGTAATTACATCAGACGGAAGATGGCAAGAAGACCTTCGAACTAGAAGAGCAATGGCAAAGACAGCATTTACAATAAAAAGAAGAGAATTTCTAACCAAGAGTCGGAGAGTAGAAAGAAAGAAGAAATTAATCTGGAGCATACTTCTATATGGTTCTGAAATTGTTAAGAAGAAAATAGAAGCATGTAAAATGTGGATGTGGAGACGAAAGAAGAAAATCTCATGGCAAGACAAAAAGACAAATAAAGAAGTCTTAACGGATATCAATGAAAGAAGGAGCCTACTAAATGCAATTACCAATCGTAAAAAAATTGGCTAGGTCACATACTGAGAAGAGAAACTTAACTTAAAACAGTCATTGAAGGCAGACTTCTCGGAAAAAGAAGCCAAGGCCAACCACCGAAAAACATGTTAACGGATCTTGTAAGAGTGTTCTATTCATATCTTAAGGAAGTGGCACATAGCAAGGAACAGAGAAGAAAGTGGAATCCATAGAGATGGCACAATCCAGCAAACAAGATAGATAGAGAGAATGTACCAACTTACCTGATATTCGTAGTAAGCCACCTACAGAAAAGAAATACTACAGCACTGGGTTGCTTCTCAAAACAACGCATGTGAAATATTTCTAACTGCTCTTAATACGTAAATGATATACCTAATGACTTTCTTTCATCTAGATCAAAGTGTTCCTTGCAAGTTTGTATGTGTATCGTGTTTTTATAGTCAGCAGATCTTTTTTTATTTTTTGCAATTTCTATTAGCTTTATGAGGAGGATACGCATTGTTATTCAGTGTTAGAATGTGTTTTATATAACATTAACACCACTCTTTTTTCAAGTTTTGTATTTTTGTGTAAGCAAAAAATGAAGTAGTTTCTTATCGTGACACAATGTTCGGAGTATAGGTGATAAATGACCTTCGAACTTCATTAACTAATCGAATTAACCAAATTAAAGGTGTTTTCTAACTGTTTATGTATTTAGCTGATAAAGTTTTATGGGGTTATTTGTTGTGCTTTGAGATTTTTCAAAGATTATTGTAAAAAATAGAACTTCGAATTTGATTGTGGGATGCTCTATTTTTGTGGTGTCAAAGGTTTTCTGCATTTCGCCCTGGCTCCTTCCTCCATTAGGGTGCTGTGATAAAAGGGAGTTTGGCCCCCCAAAATGTCAAGAGGTTTGTTTGTACAAAAGCATAAAATTTATCGACTTTCGGTAGTTGTACCGCGCGCAAACACATCACGGCTTATTGAATTTGTGTGACCATTTATTATTGAAACATTTAGTTAGAAAGTTCTAACGAGTAGAACTTCTTAAAATCTAAACGAAGTGATTTTTGAAATTCTAATGCCTAAAAATCGACAGTACAGATCAATTAAATGCCGCATTTCGGATAAACTAGATTGTACTTTCAATTGCCAAGCTTGACTGGCTATCTTATTATACTTCAGCTTGAGTGTAGAACAAGATGCAAATGACTACGTAGCTTTGATTGGATCTTGAAAAGTTGTTGTTTTTATGTTGAAGCCATATAATTTTGTACACATCTTTTGGTTGGAATAGATTCATTACTATGATGTTAGTACTGTTTCCAGGCTTGACATGTTTTATTTATTTTTTAATTTTGTATGTTCGCTGCAGTAAAGATTTCATTCTACCGCGCTTACTTCGTCTTTTAGGTGTTTTGAAGTTGCAGATTTGCCGTGGTACCAACAAAAGGTAGCCGCCGCATTTTTTGGAACGCCTCCAACTTCAACTTATGAGGAGGTAGGTTCACTGATGTCTGCTGCTATTTGTGTAACTTGTCCGCATCATACTGGTCGCAGTTTATATTTGATACGATTTTAATGTGTTCAAGAGCAATAATAAAAAAACAGGCAGGTATACTTTGATAAAAATATACTACTTATTCATATTACTCGCAAATGATAGCCCAGGACAGCTGTTTCGGCCTTGCTGTGCCTCATCAGCCAGGCATAATCACAGCCTGAGCAATATAAAATGTTCGCATATTTCGCATCATACTGGTCGAAGTATATATTTGATACGATTTAATTTTAGCCTTGATCGATTTAGTTAAACCCAAAAAATATTATTCCTAAATGTTTATGACAAATTTGAAATTTAATTTCACTGATAACTTATTCAGATTAGCATATTTACCAAATTTGAATGATTACTTGTACGTTCATTTTTGGATTATTGGAAGTATCAAATTGTCCATAGGTTCCGTTCTCACGAAGCTGTCCGTAAAATCCATTGTTTTAGACATAGAGATGCTGCACGTTTTGTCTCAAATAAACAAACAGGGCCTACGTTGTTGTACTTTCCCTAACTTTGTGCCTGTGGAGACTGCATTCGTGTAACAACATTCTTAGAATTTCCTACACATCATTGGTATTTATTCATAATTTCTGAACAAAGAAAAACAAATAACTTAGAGTGCTTGTGAAAAAATAACAACGCACCTGAATAGGAAAAACACTTGATAGCCTGATTAGATTCTGATGCTGTCTGCTGTGCGCCTACTTATTTAGATTTCATAATAACGTTCTCTAGTCACAAGAGAACTCTTTGGAAATTGACGAGTGGGTTGTTTGCGCTTTGAGATGGTTTGGAGCACAATTGTCAGCCATGTTTGTTTGTTCTGGGAGACCATAGAGTATTTGTTAGATAATCAAATTTCATATATTATAAGCCTATCAGAGAGAATTAGTAAATATAAAAAGCAAATAATGAAAGTATTTCTGTATGTAGGTATTTTGTTTCTTCATCGTTTCCTATGAATTCCGTTGTAAAAGGTTTGTTCTAAATCGGTTTATAGCGTCATTTATTAGTAGCAGATCATCCGGAATCATTTGTCTTATCTTTGGAGAATTAATTATCACAGACGATTTCATTTCATACTGTAATTGTATCTGTAATTAAGCATAAAATGGGTAATTAATTTGGCACTAAAGAGGCCCGGTTTTATCGTTTTAGATGTGATAACTGCAGTTATTTTTATAATCATTTTTTAGCAATGTGTTGGATCTTATCGCTATTCTTAGAACCGTTATGTTTTTTGACTAGGAACAAACTGTAGTCATTTTTGTCAAACAACCCCTTTCAAATGTCACCGTAACAGTATAAAAAAGTGAATAAAAGTCAGCAAAATATTGTTTCAAACGAATTCCACAATTTTTTTCTGGATCAATATTTGTGGAATTCGTTTGGAAACAATATTTTGCTAAATAATAATAGAATTGATTAATATTTGGTATATATTGTTTAACCCTTCATAGTTAAGGGGGGGTGGATAATGTCCCCTGAAGAAAATCAGAATTTGCTCGAAAACGCTTCAACCGATGGAATTGAAATTTGGTATCAATGTACTAGATTGTCTTGTGGATTTTGTTATGTAACTATTTTTGACCTCTGATGGCCCTCTGAAGAGTCGAAGTTGGACCGAAATGTACTTTTTACAAAAAATGATTGTGACGTTAAATATTGGTAGATTTGGTGGATATTTTGCAAACACTTCATTGTACCTTAATCCGGGCTTTTGTCAAACCTTCTTTTCTCTATAGAAAACAACCGTATGAATTGTTTTTTTTAAACCCTGGAGAAATGTGCTAAACATCTGAAAACATTTTAGAAAAAATATCAACCAAGTTGTGAAATATTTTGTGCCCAAATTTGGCCATTTACTGATAAATTGGGAATAATTCATTGGAATATCTTCAAATTTGGCATATACATGCATTATACTTCGTATCTGATACTTTATCAGTTTACCAAGTGAATACATATATCCTAACTTTACCCAAAATCTGAGGTTTTTGCTGTGTCTAAACAATGTGTCAAAATGGAATTTTTACTGTTCTATTTTGGTGACTGAATTCAATAAAAAACACACTAAAAATGATTTATAAGCTACTATAAACCATGTTAGATGATTAACTTGCCTTAGAAAACATTCTATTGAAAATAGTTATTTACACAAACGAGTGCAAAATACGTCTCTTTCTTGCATTCTTCGAGATTAACATGAATATGCACGAGCCCGTAGGACGAGCGCCATAGATTGTTAATCTCGAAGTGAAGAGACATATCTATGTACAAGTTGTGTGGAAAATTTTATTTTTTTACTAATCTGAGCTTATTTCAGAAGAAGAGAATTTTAATATTTTCATTCATTTGAATTGTAACTGTAAATAGTCCATGCCCAAAACTAAATAATTATAGAAGGACAATCAGCTTGTGTGTCAAAAGATATTGAAGATAAAATTTACTGCAAAACTCGAGAACATCTGAATTATGAAGTTTGTTCTACTGTTTAATTGGCCATATCTTTAAATTATAATGATTAATGAATGTTTTAGTTATGATTTTGTGAAATATATGACCGTATAAAAATAAAAATACCCACATAACTATTATTTCACGGAGTGAATAAAGGTGAAATAATGAGTGAAATAAAGTAGATTATCATAGAAATAATGAAAGCATAAACACAACGCATTATGGCACTACAAAAAATAATTTATTTTATGGACCTGCCCTCATATCTCAGGAACTATAAAAATGAGCCATCTCAAAATATTACACATTGTCTTAGATACCTTCGGGATTATAAATGTAAAGTCTCAGCAAAATAAGATGTTTTGTTTGGATTTTAGAGCCAATTAGGCGATTTCTGTCTAAAAATCGATAATTAATATTTTTCGAAACAAAATTTCTGGATTTGCATTCGGTCCTAGTGGAGCTGCACACCAAATTTGAAGTCAATCGGACAAACTTCATTTTTTGAAAACTCCCAAATTATTTTTTTGCAAAAAAAAGAAATTTGTTGACGAATCTTTCCCAATTTCAGCCCAATCGAATTATTGCGGGAAGTATGAAATCCGGCGACCACAAAGTATAATTGTTTTAGGTTTCACAACGGGGGGTCGACATATTATGGGACAGTTTCCATGGAACAGTTAGTTACCTTATGCTTTTCTCGAATTTGAGTTAGTAGTAGCATATCTGCAACCTTTTGGAAGAACCTAATATTTTATTTTTTAGAGAGAAAAAATGAATATTGCTAATTTTAGGGTTATAAACCCACAGAGTGCGCTTTATGAGGTTTGTCAGCTTAAGTATTTGATGGAAAGAAAGAGAGCATAATGCAGATGCAGTATCATTTATAAGACAAAAATGTAGAACAGTTTCATTTTCAACTTGAAACAGCCCTAACTCAAAATGAGAAAATAGTTATTTTCCTGAAATTGGAAAAGTACCACTTTTCCATGAGGATTTTATTGCTACCGACAGTGTGGATATGGTACTATTCCAATGAAGGAACGTCAATTTTTTTCTTTGCATATTTATGGATAACTAAGGATTTAAATGACATGGTTACTTTAACACGGTTTATTGCTTTATATTTGCTATTTTATAAAAATGAAAATTCAACTTTTTCTATCACAGCATCGACAAAAAGCATAAACAGGTGTTCCATGGAAACTGCCCATATATTCCGGGTTTTGAAAATGTTGATTTTAATGACAAATTAATAATTTTTTTGACAGTGTTTATAGATATCCAAGTATGAAAATGTTACTTTGCTAGTGAGGGAACGTAGATATTGTTTATGATTGTAGCAGCAACTCTATGGGTCAAATTTCATGACTAAGCAATTTATTTATAAATTCATGAATTTTGTGATTTACTATTTTTTACTCCATTTGATTTTAATATGAAGCGGTCGGCAGAGGAAATAACATCTAAAGAAAGGTACGCAAAAAAATAGAAAGAATTCACCAAGAACCCAACGAAGAAAACATAGTACAATATTTCGTCCATTTGAGAAAGGCATGGAGCCCAGTGCACTTTTAATTATTAGTCCATGTCTGGATTTAATTACAATAACAAAATAATAAAACATTTAACAATGGAAAATTCTACTTTTCCATTTACGAGATATTTTTAGTCGCATGGAAAAGTTCCCGAGTATGGGAAAAGTTCAAATTTTCCATACACAAAAATGCTTCTTCTCCGTACTCCATTACACAAAAATAGGTTTATGCATCAAGGGTTAATGCAGTCCTCAGTGGAGCTTTTTAAATTTATGTTTTAGATCATATTGCCGATCTTGTTATATCCATAGGGATATAAATATGTAGAACCATAGACTAAAGTTATCTATATGGCTATATGTTGTAGATAATTTAATATCTATGGCTGGTAACTTGACACGTTGCAAATCGAATGATGAATTTTAAAAGTAAATGTTTAGAATTACAAAACTGGTGTTTAAAAGTTTTCTACACAAAATGTACGTAATATGTGTTGATTCAAACGTTGGTATATTCTCTTTTCCAGGCACTCAACTATTTCTTAGAAGCAGAAAAAAGTAAGTTTTCTAACGCATTTCAACTGTAGGCGCATACGTAGGTAGGGACAGGCATGGCTAAACAGAATCAGTACAGCCAACAACTGGAGAATAGGATTCGTGATAGACCACGCCTTGATGTTTATCTAATAATAGGATTATTTTCAATTTGTTGTGTTTATTTTTCATGATTCTTCAAGTTAATAGATGGCATTTAATTTGCTTTTTGGCACTTCATTTAACTAACTGTAGCCGAAGATTTTAGTTTCATTTTAAAATAGAACTTATCTACGTGTGCAATTTTGGATAGAGAGAGAGAGAGATAGAGAGAAAAACACAATGGGAAATGTGTTTTGCTCATTGATCAATTATCTCTGGGACAGTGTTCAGTGAGAGAGTGCAGTCGACAGAGTGTGAACGACAGGGATCTTCAACAGAAAACTCGTCAGCCTAATGTGGCATCTTTTACATAACTTGGAATTACTTTCATCTTGTTCTCGCCAATTTTTTATCCTACCTATTTGCCGAGTTAAGTGAAAGGTTGTTAACAATGAAAACTCGTACATCGTTTAGCCGTAAAGAAAAATCTAATGGAAAAGTCGTAAATAAAATTTCCCATTAATAGTCGTACCTACAGAAAAATTTAAAAGAAAGATTGTATTTCACAAAACGTATGTAAAAGGTCTTTTAACTCCCCGTGGGTAATACTTTTTTGTTACATGAATGGATGGTAACGGGACGAGGGGGGGGGGGCACTACCCACTAAAATATCAAACATCCTATGCATGGACTGTTGAAATGTTTTTAGGGTAAACGATAAGGGAGCGGCCTATGACGTCATGAGGTCGTCCAAAAATTAAAATTTTGTTTGATTTGCTTCAAATTTGGTGTGTATTGTCCACTAGGCACTGATTCACTGGGTAACAGCCAAAAAATCGTCAAGGGTTTTTCAGCTGATTTAGACTAATTTTGATGTTCTGAGTTCGAATA